>JARBER010202856.1:0-14336 GCA_030265075.1 Balanus glandula | reverse complement strand
GGGTGGAAGTGGCGATGATCCCGCCCCATCCATCAGCACCGAAGGACAGGCGGTGACGGCCAAACTGATAGATTACCGCCGCTGTCACCGGCCGCCCCTGCCATCGCCTCCGTGGCACCGCTATCACCAGCAACGTCCGCGGCAGACGACCGGCGCAGCCGAAAAAATGGCAACAAGAATACTTCATAGTATGGATATGAGCTCATAGTATGGATACGAGTATTGGATATGAGCTCAGGAGACGAAAGATGAAGTGGAATATAAGGGAACGTTGTTCTACTGTGAAGTAAATCATCAGCATCAAGCTGTTTCGCTGCGGATCGATTGCTGCCATTCCGTTCCGCATCACATACATGCTGTGCGGAACAGTGTACCTAGCAGAATGTGATTTTGCCGGTGACTTCAACGCCTTAGTGTGCATGAGTGGCTTGGCTGCTCTCTTGGTATAATGCAACTTACAAATAATAATAACAATAGATGATATGTTAAAGGAATACCCAAATCAATTGTGGAGAGACCCGGTCATGTATTATAATGGAATACAATTGTAAATTGAAGTACATACCAACATTGTGACTCTGCGTTTAGGTTGTGAATACAGGACTATTAACATCAGATGAATATGATGAAGTGTTAATTTTAAGCACAGGTGGAGAGCCGAGGAACACCAATTCGGCCATACTTTGACCGATTTTTATAATTTCAACAATATAAGCAAGCAGCTTCTAGTGAAGCGAATGGTTTTAATAGTAATGAATAATGGAGTATGAGCTTTGGAGTTTTTAAACTTGACTCTCAAACAAAAACACAGTGACGTTCTTAATTTATTTACATTTCTAAAAAGCATATAAACTGTAAAGACCGTTCATTGGATATGCACCGTTTCAATTGTTACACGGTAAATTATCTATTGACTATGCGTTTCCATAATCGCATATGATATGACCACCACGGACAGAAATAGTGGGCCAGAAGGCAGCCTCTATAAGCGAGCAAATGGAAGCAAACACCACCGTGCAAACATGACCTCTGCACCGTGATATTGGTTTTGCCAACTGCTCCTGCATATTTGGGCGGCCAGTGACGTCATGAAGGTCATATGACGACTTTCAGCGGAAAGAGAGGATACGTTAACTTCCAGAGAAGTTACAATAGCCGAACTCCTAAACTGAACTAGGTGAAGTCTTACCTTTGCAGACAAGAGGATCTTGTTACGTCAGACTCATGCCGTCTCATACAATTTCAACACTGGTTACATAACTGGACATTCGTGGTATTGCATCGTCGCACGCTTGTATCTGTGCTTGTGTTATGGATAACGGTCGTGCTTCAGCTCAGTGCATACCTTTACCATGTTGAAGGTGGACTATGCACTATGTAGGTACTTTGGGTGGAAATGAATTGTGTTGATCGAGAATCATTACATCAAGTAGGTATAGTGAATGTCTATTTTGGCGAGGGAAGGCGCGTTCCTCGGCTTGATAACGAACGATTACAAAGCGCTTGCACGTTGTCCCATACAATACAATACAATACAATATATTCTTGTAATATAATATTATACAATATTACAAGGTCGAATGATCGCTGGGATGCAAGGCCTTTCCAGACCGTCTTGTGTATGTATAAATCATATATACTTCATGTAATATATCGAAAGCGTCTGGTAATGAATGGTCCGACCCAGCTGCAGCCCAGGCCTGTGGCGACACTTACGGGAAGATCGTGTATCGCAACCGCACGTTGATTAATAATTGATCCTCTTTTTTAAACAGTCCTATCCAGCCTACCAGTGTGAGACCAGTGTTATCTCATGGCGAGGGTAATTACCACGGTGCATGATGCGTGCAGCATGAGAAATGCGTAAAAGTGAACTATTGCAAAAGCTCCGCAATGGCTGGGTAGATCGTGTGCAAATTCGGTATGCTATTACAAAATCATCAGCTGCCACTTTCTCACAACGCAGGGATAGGGTGACTCCTCTACACGTGCGCAGGTGCACAGCACTATTGTATGTCTCATTAATGGCTGAACCGATTTGGTTTAAATTCGCTAGTGAGCTCGTGAGCCCTTGCACTTGTGCTCGTGGACACCCTTATTTGATAAATCATGAACGGCTGAGTCAATTATATTCAAATTCGGTGTGAGGCTAGGAACCTCTCAGAATCCGTATTCGCTCTAGCCAGGAGTATGGTAACCAAGGGCGTAGGCAAGGAGGGGGCTAATGGGGTCATGCCCCCCCCCCCCCTCCCCCTGAGGGTCAGGAGGGCCTCTCTGGCGCAAGGGCTTTCTGGGGCCGAAAGTCCCAGTTTTTTGGATGGTGTCAGGCGCCCGCAAAACGCCTTACGTCGCATAAAAGAATGCCCACGAAACTTAAAAATGCTAACACGAATAGATAAAAGTAAATACTTGTTTATTAAAGAAATTTAAATGCAAATACGAAGAAAGTGGTCAAAACTAGTCTAAAAAGGACCCTCTATCAGCTTTTAAAGGGCCGTGCTGTTCTGCAGAAGGCCCCTTGTCGGCATTTAGAGGGTCCCTACTGGTATTTAGAGAGCCCCTACAGACATTTAGAGGGCCCTTGACGGCATTAAGGGGCCCGTGACGGCATTCAGAGGGCCCAGTCGGCATTTAAAGGGCCTCTGCTGACATTTAGAGGCCCCTGCCGGCATTTAAAGGGTCCCTGCCGGCATTTACATAAAGCGCCTCTGTCGGTCGTAGAGGGCCCTGCCGATCTGTAGATCATCTTACTAATCTATAGGTGACCTCTGTCTGCATTTAGAGGGTCCTGTCAACATGTTGAGGGCCTTCTTTCAGTATTTAGGGGCCCTGTCGATCTGCTAAGTGTCTCAGACATACTACAGAGGGCCCTTAATGTTGACGTTTACAGGGCCTTGCTGATCTGTAGAGGGCCTCTGCCGGCATTTAGAAACTTTACCGACCTGAAGAGGGCCCTCATCCAGCCTTTAGGGGCCTCTTTCGGTATGCAGTGTCCCAGTTAATCTGAGGGGACCCTGCAGACTTTTGATTCATCGGAGGGTCTTTTCTGGTTTAAAGAGAACGAAAGCTGGTTTATAGAGTCATATTTTGACGTTTCAAAGGCAGATTCTGAGCTAAATTGGCTCATTTGGGTCTACATTTGCCTTTAAGGTTTAAAGGTAAAGAGCAAATCAAAGTTTAAGGAGGCTTAATGTTCATCAAAGCCTGATTGGGCTCATCAAAGCCTCTTACGTCGCATAAAAGAACGCCCACGAACCAAAAAAAGGCACGAATAAATAACAGGAAATAATTGTTCGTTAAAAGCATATACATGTTAATACGTAGAAAAGGGCCCAAACCAGTCTGGAGAGGACCCTCTATCAGCTTTTAACCCTCGCCAGTGTAGGGGGTGGTAGGGGGTAGCACCCCTGGTTTTTTATGAATAACTCGCGTAGATATCAACCGATCGCAATGAAATTTTGGCTACCCAACTATTAAAGAATATGACATATACTCTCACAATTTCGACAAAATTGGTGGCATGACCTTTGTCCTAAGACCTGTTTCTCAAGGTCATGTCAGGCGGAAATGGCGTTCCGTAGTATCGATACAGGACACGCGTGCTGTTTCCGAGTGTTTGAGGTATAGTAACATATGCAAAGGTGTCACAACGTGACATTGATTAATTCCACATAGTTCGTGACCTCGATTGTCCTTCTCAGAGGTCATATGAGGTCAATGACCCCTGATAGCCAAAGCTGTAATTTATTTGCCTTTTGGCAGTTTATAGGGCACTTAGAGACGCTGATTTCAAGTTTAACACCCGTTTGGTGTTATTTTATGTTCTACTGGATCATTCACGGTCACGAGGTCATCAAAGGTCAACCGAGGTCAATGACCTCAGGTGACCTCACGTGACCTTTTTGGAATTTGGTTGTTTTTGGGACAGTTTCTGATGCTGAATTCGAATTTAGCACCTATGAATTGCTCTGAGATGTGCTTACACCACTTAAGTTGGATATTTGTGAAATTTTCACACATTTTCGATTTGTTGGATTTTTGGTCAATAACCTGACCTCAGAGGTCACCAAATGACCCAGGACCAAACAATCCGGTACCATCGGCTTTCTCTCGTCACAAGCAACACGCTCGTTTTTAAATCGAAGCTCTAGCTTAATTAGGGGCGAGACGCGCGGGGGGGGGGTTCCATCAACCCCCCTACCCTGACACGTAGTGAATAGGGCCTACACTGGCGAGGGTTAAAGCGCCCTGCTGATCTGCAGAGGGCTCCTTGTCGGTTTTTAGAGGGCTCCTCTCGGCATTTACTAATCCCAGGCCCCTAACGTCATTTAGAGGACCCCTTATGGTATTTAGAGGGCCCCTGCTGGCATTTAGAGGGCCCCTGCCGACGTTGTACCGAGGGCCCCTGGTCGCATGGGATACCCTTGAGCTGATTGGCTCATCCCTGCGCAAATTTCTGCCTACGCCCATGAGGGTAACTCTGCATGTGCGCACATGTGTACCTTCTTATGTCAGAAGCTGCTTGCCTGATCGAGTTGTAAACGTACACCAAGAACGCAAAAATGACACCTGAAAGGAGTATTTATAGTATGTTCAAAATGAGCAGTATTATTGTAGCGGGAGATGACTCCCCGGAATCTTTAAAACATAGAGTCATGACACCGGTGATCGGTATTTGTTTACTCCACATGGGTGTATTATTCCGGAGTCATCAGAAGCTACACCATTGCTCATTATTGAACTGACTAAAGAAACGCTCTTTTCATGTGCCACTTTTACGCCTTAAACAGGCGTACTATGACAGTGGAATATCGGGTGAAGTGACACCGCAGAATATGCTGACAAAGCGTGAAATGTGTTTTCTTTTACCAAGGTAGTTTATTGACTCCACATACTGGAATAAAGTGACTCCTACGGGAGACATTTTATCCTAACTCGGCTCGGGATTCTATAGATGAATCAAAACATTAAAGTCCAAAAAAGATAGGTTAAAATGACTCCCCTTCAGATGACCATGACAAGTGTAAATGTAGATACACCGACAGATGGCTTGATAAAAATCAGATGCACTGTTAGTGAGAATCAGCTAGCTCACAACAAAGACTTTACTTTACTTCCAACAGAAAACCGTGGTTCCCGGTAGGGGTAATTTATTTTCTGTGCAAAGGCCTTTCCGTTTCGTCGTGTGCTCCTGGAGACTAAGGAGTAGGGAGCTTGAATAAAGCCATTGTTTGTCTTACATTAATTACCATTATTTATCATTCTCGCTTATCTCATGCATTCATCATTTACATCGTCACTTTGCTCTAATGTAGTCATACTTAGCTCACATTATGCATACACACAATGCATATTTATGTGCCACCACTTGATCCCCGCAAAACACACGAAATCACTGTTACTTTGGTCGGATAAAATCATCTTTCCTCAGGAAATATTTCATCGTTAAACGGAGACGCGGACACGCACCCGTCGCCTCGCTTTGATTTTTTTCTAATGGGGCACACATTTACAAGCTTACTAATCCCAGAACCAGTGTCAGGCATACACAACCTCGCTCTAATCCGTGCCACTATAAACAGCAATGTACAATGCACACGCCATCAAAGCAGCACACACGCGGCGCCGGGATACTTCCTTTTCAGAGTCACATCACTCGTGCATTCTTCGCAACATACTAATCAGATTCCTATTCAAGATCAGATGCTCATTAGACTTATCCAGTTGACATTCTCAGTTTATCATATGGCAGCCATTGAGCTCGGGTAGAAACAGACTTGGACACGGATGCAATTTACATTCGAGATCTTCAGCCATCCAACTGCGGGTAACGAATACTTCGAAAGCAAAAAGGACTTGGAAACGCTCGTGCAATATCCAATCGTCTCTTTTGATGTGATGTGTCGATCCCTGTGTTAATGCATTATGCAGACGCCGTGGGATGACGAAATAAAAATGCGCTTGACATAGCTGCGTTTGCCTTATCCGCCAACCTGTAGCCGCCCAGTACCAGTCACTAAGTACTAACCGTCAGTCACCAGCCACCAGTCACTAACCGTCAGTCACTAACCGCCAGTCACTAACCACCAGTCACTAACCGCCAGTCACTAACCGTCAGTCACTAACCGTCAGTCACTAACCACCAGTCACTAGCCACCAGACACTAACCACCAGTCACTAGCCACCAGTCACTAACCACCAGTCACTAACCATCAGTCACTAGCCACCAGTCACTAACCACCAGTCACTAGCCACCAGTCACTAACCACCAGTCACTAACCACCAGTCACTAATCGCCAGTCACTAACCACCAGTCACTAACCGTCAGTCACTAACCACCAGTCACTAACCACCAGTCACTAACCGTCAGTCACTAACCACCAGTCACTAACCGCCAGTCACTAGCCACAAGTCACTACCCACAAGTCACTAACCGTCAGTCACTAACCTTCAGTCACTAACCACCAGTCACTACCTTCAGTCACTAGCCGGAGTCTTGGGGCACCACTGAGCTCTTCCGCTGGTGTGATCCCAGCTTTTTTTGCTAACGAATACCAGTTGCAGTGAGTGTAGAGTGCTGGTCCAACAATATCGTACATAACTCTTCTGTACGAGAGTCATTCACTCGGGAAAGAGACACATTCACGGCTCCGCTCACCTGCACGCCTGAACTTGAGCCGTTGATGCAGTGGGAACACCGTCACTCCGCAGGGGAGGACGCAGGAGCATGAGTAAACAGGATCATTAGTTCTCACAAATCATTTAAGCCAACTTTTAGCAATCTTTCCCAGGTGGCAATATCCCTTTAATCTGTCAAAATGCATTGCATCTGCAACTTTTTTGCAAGTAGCCTAAAAAAAATGTTGGCGTCAAAATGAAATTGATTGCGAAAAAAAGGAAAACATTTTTTCTTGTTTTGAGGAGCATCGTGGTAACATTTTTTGTCGGTAGTTATCTGGTAAAACAATATTAAAAGCAAAATGAGATTGAATGTCAACAATTTGGACCTGAGATGAAAATTTTACTTCTGTAGTAAGTTTAAATGGAAAGAGTTTGCTGTACATTTCTCCTAAAGAGGTGACAAAAAAGCGGTTCTCATTATCGTTTGTTCAAAGCTGCACAACAACTATACTCGTATTGCTACCACCATAGGCGTGAGTAAATCGTATACGATTTACTCACGCCTATGGTGGTAGCAATACGAGTATAGTTGTTGTGCAGCTTTGAACAAACGATAATGAGAACCGCTTTTTTGTCACCTCTTTAGGAGAAATGTACAGCAAACTCTTTCCATTTAAACTTACTACAGAAGTAAAATTTTCATCTCAGGTCCAAATTGTTGACATTCAATCTCATTTTGCTTTTAATATTGTTTTACCAGATAACTACCGACAAAAAATGTTACCACGATGCTCCTCAAAACAAGAAAAAATGTTTTCCTTTTTTTCGCAATCAATTTCATTTTGACGCCAACATTTTTTTTAGGCTACTTGCAAAAAAGTTGCAGATGCAATGCATTTTGACAGATTAAAGGGATATTGCCACCTGGGAAAGATTGCTAAAAGTTGGCTTAAATGATTTGTGAGAACTAATGATCCTGTTTACTCATGCTCCTGCGTCCTCCCCTGCGGAGTGACGGTGTTCCCACTGCATCAACGGCTCAAGTTCAGGCGTGCAGGTGAGCGGAGCCGTGAATGTGTCTCTTTCCCGAGTGAATGACTCTCGTACAGAAGAGTTATGTACGATATTGTTGGACCAGCACTCTACACTCACTGCAACTGGTATTCGTTAGCAAAAAAAGCTGGGATCACACCAGCGGAAGAGCTCAGTGGTGCCCCAAGACTCCGGCTAGTGACTGAAGGTAGTGACTGGTGGTTAGTGACTGAAGGTTAGTGACTGACGGTTAGTGACTTGTGGGTAGTGACTTGTGGCTAGTGACTGGCGGTTAGTGACTGGTGGTTAGTGACTGACGGTTAGTGACTGGTGGTTAGTGACTGGTGGTTAGTGACTGACGGTTAGTGACTGGTGGTTAGTGACTGGCGATTAGTGACTGGTGGTTAGTGACTGGTGGTTAGTGACTGGTGGCTAGTGACTGGTGGTTAGTGACTGGTGGCTAGTGACTGATGGTTAGTGACTGGTGGTTAGTGACTGGTGGCTAGTGACTGGTGGTTAGTGTCTGGTGGCTAGTGACTGGTGGTTAGTGACTGACGGTTAGTGACTGACGGTTAGTGACTGGCGGTTAGTGACTGGTGGTTAGTGACTGGCGGTTAGTGACTGACGGTTAGTGACTGGTGGCTGGTGACTGACGGTTAGTACTTAGTGACTGGTACTGGGCGGCTACAGGTTGGCGGATAAGGCAAACGCAGCTATGTCAAGCGCATTTTTATTTCGTCATCCCACGGCGTCTGCATAATGCATTAACACAGGGATCGACACATCACATCAAAAGAGACGATTGGATATTGCACGAGCGTTTCCAAGTCCTTTTTGCTTTCGAAGTATTCGTTACCCGCAGTTGGATGGCTGAAGATCTCGAATGTAAATTGCATCCGTGTCCAAGTCTGTTTCTACCCGAGCTCAATGGCTGCCATATGATAAACTGAGAATGTCAACTGGATAAGTCTAATGAGCATCTGATCTTGAATAGGAATCTGATTAGTATGTTGCGAAGAATGCACGAGTGATGTGACTCTGAAAAGGAAGTATCCCGGCGCCGCGTGTGTGCTGCTTTGATGGCGTGTGCATTGTACATTGCTGTTTATAGTGGCACGGATTAGAGCGAGGTTGTGTATGCCTGACACTGGTTCTGGGATTAGTAAGCTTGTAAATGTGTGCCCCATTAGAAAAAAATCAAAGCGAGGCGACGGGTGCGTGTCCGCGTCTCCGTTTAACGATGAAATATTTCCTGAGGAAAGATGATTTTATCCGACCAAAGTAACAGTGATTTCGTGTGTTTTGCGGGGATCAAGTGGTGGCACATAAATATGCATTGTGTGTATGCATAATGTGAGCTAAGTATGACTACATTAGAGCAAAGTGACGATGTAAATGATGAATGCATGAGATAAGCGAGAATGATAAATAATGGTAATTAATGTAAGACAAACAATGGCTTTATTCAAGCTCCCTACTCCTTAGTCTCCAGGAGCACACGACGAAACGGAAAGGCCTTTGCACAGAAAATAAATTACCCCTACCGGGAACCACGGTTTTCTGTTGGAAGTAAAGTAAAGTCTTTGTTGTGAGCTAGCTGATTCTCACTAACAGTGCATCTGATTTTTATCAAGCCATCTGTCGGTGTATCTACATTTACACTTGTCATGGTCATCTGAAGGGGAGTCATTTTAACCTATCTTTTTTGGACTTTAATGTTTTGATTCATCTATAGAATCCCGAGCCGAGTTAGGATAAAATGTCTCCCGTAGGAGTCACTTTATTCCAGTATGTGGAGTCAATAAACTACCTTGGTAAAAGAAAACACATTTCACGCTTTGTCAGCATATTCTGCGGTGTCACTTCACCCGATATTCCACTGTCATAGTACGCCTGTTTAAGGCGTAAAAGTGGCACATGAAAAGAGCGTTTCTTTAGTCAGTTCAATAATGAGCAATGGTGTAGCTTCTGATGACTCCGGAATAATACACCCATGTGGAGTAAACAAATACCGATCACCGGTGTCATGACTCTATGTTTTAAAGATTCCGGGGAGTCATCTCCCGCTACAATAATACTGCTCATTTTGAACATACTATAAATACTCCTTTCAGGTGTCATTTTTGCGTTCTTGGTGTACGTTTACAACTCGATCAGGCAAGCAGCTTCTGACATAAGAAGGTACACATGTGCGCACATGCAGAGTTACCCTCATGGGCGTAGGCAGAAATTTGCGCAGGGATGAGCCAATCAGCTCAAGGGTATCCCATGCGACCAGGGGCCCTCGGTACAACGTCGGCAGGGGCCCTCTAAATGCCAGCAGGGGCCCTCTAAATACCATAAGGGGTCCTCTAAATGACGTTAGGGGCCTGGGATTAGTAAATGCCGAGAGGAGCCCTCTAAAAACCGACAAGGAGCCCTCTGCAGATCAGCAGGGCGCTTTAACCCTCGCCAGTGTAGGCCCTATTCACTACGTGTCAGGGTAGGGGGGTTGATGGAACCCCCCCCCCGCGCGTCTCGCCCCTAATTAAGCTAGAGCTTCGATTTAAAAACGAGCGTGTTGCTTGTGACGAGAGAAAGCCGATGGTACCGGATTGTTTGGTCCTGGGTCATTTGGTGACCTCTGAGGTCAGGTTATTGACCAAAAATCCAACAAATCGAAAATGTGTGAAAATTTCACAAATATCCAACTTAAGTGGTGTAAGCACATCTCAGAGCAATTCATAGGTGCTAAATTCGAATTCAGCATCAGAAACTGTCCCAAAAACAACCAAATTCCAAAAAGGTCACGTGAGGTCACCTGAGGTCATTGACCTCGGTTGACCTTTGATGACCTCGTGACCGTGAATGATCCAGTAGAACATAAAATAACACCAAACGGGTGTTAAACTTGAAATCAGCGTCTCTAAGTGCCCTATAAACTGCCAAAAGGCAAATAAATTACAGCTTTGGCTATCAGGGGTCATTGACCTCATATGACCTCTGAGAAGGACAATCGAGGTCACGAACTATGTGGAATTAATCAATGTCACGTTGTGACACCTTTGCATATGTTACTATACCTCAAACACTCGGAAACAGCACGCGTGTCCTGTATCGATACTACGGAACGCCATTTCCGCCTGACATGACCTTGAGAAACAGGTCTTAGGACAAAGGTCATGCCACCAATTTTGTCGAAATTGTGAGAGTATATGTCATATTCTTTAATAGTTGGGTAGCCAAAATTTCATTGCGATCGGTTGATATCTACGCGAGTTATTCATAAAAAACCAGGGGTGCTACCCCCTACCACCCCCTACACTGGCGAGGGTTAAAAGCTGATAGAGGGTCCTCTCCAGACTGGTTTGGGCCCTTTTCTACGTATTAACATGTATATGCTTTTAACGAACAATTATTTCCTGTTATTTATTCGTGCCTTTTTTTGGTTCGTGGGCGTTCTTTTATGCGACGTAAGAGGCTTTGATGAGCCCAATCAGGCTTTGATGAACATTAAGCCTCCTTAAACTTTGATTTGCTCTTTACCTTTAAACCTTAAAGGCAAATGTAGACCCAAATGAGCCAATTTAGCTCAGAATCTGCCTTTGAAACGTCAAAATATGACTCTATAAACCAGCTTTCGTTCTCTTTAAACCAGAAAAGACCCTCCGATGAATCAAAAGTCTGCAGGGTCCCCTCAGATTAACTGGGACACTGCATACCGAAAGAGGCCCCTAAAGGCTGGATGAGGGCCCTCTTCAGGTCGGTAAAGTTTCTAAATGCCGGCAGAGGCCCTCTACAGATCAGCAAGGCCCTGTAAACGTCAACATTAAGGGCCCTCTGTAGTATGTCTGAGACACTTAGCAGATCGACAGGGCCCCTAAATACTGAAAGAAGGCCCTCAACATGTTGACAGGACCCTCTAAATGCAGACAGAGGTCACCTATAGATTAGTAAGATGATCTACAGATCGGCAGGGCCCTCTACGACCGACAGAGGCGCTTTATGTAAATGCCGGCAGGGACCCTTTAAATGCCGGCAGGGGCCTCTAAATGTCAGCAGAGGCCCTTTAAATGCCGACTGGGCCCTCTGAATGCCGTCACGGGCCCCTTAATGCCGTCAAGGGCCCTCTAAATGTCTGTAGGGGCTCTCTAAATACCAGTAGGGACCCTCTAAATGCCGACAAGGGGCCTTCTGCAGAACAGCACGGCCCTTTAAAAGCTGATAGAGGGTCCTTTTTAGACTAGTTTTGACCACTTTCTTCGTATTTGCATTTAAATTTCTTTAATAAACAAGTATTTACTTTTATCTATTCGTGTTAGCATTTTTAAGTTTCGTGGGCATTCTTTTATGCGACGTAAGGCGTTTTGCGGGCGCCTGACACCATCCAAAAAACTGGGACTTTCGGCCCCAGAAAGCCCTTGCGCCAGAGAGGCCCTCCTGACCCTCAGGGGGAGGGGGGGGGGGGGCATGACCCCATTAGCCCCCTCCTTGCCTACGCCCTTGGTTACCATACTCCTGGCTAGAGCGAATACGGATTCTGAGAGGTTCCTAGCCTCACACCGAATTTGAATATAATTGACTCAGCCGTTCATGATTTATCAAATAAGGGTGTCCACGAGCACAAGTGCAAGGGCTCACGAGCTCACTAGCGAATTTAAACCAAATCGGTTCAGCCATTAATGAGACATACAATAGTGCTGTGCACCTGCGCACGTGTAGAGGAGTCACCCTATCCCTGCGTTGTGAGAAAGTGGCAGCTGATGATTTTGTAATAGCATACCGAATTTGCACACGATCTACCCAGCCATTGCGGAGCTTTTGCAATAGTTCACTTTTACGCATTTCTCATGCTGCACGCATCATGCACCGTGGTAATTACCCTCGCCATGAGATAACACTGGTCTCACACTGGTAGGCTGGATAGGACTGTTTAAAAAAGAGGATCAATTATTAATCAACGTGCGGTTGCGATACACGATCTTCCCGTAAGTGTCGCCACAGGCCTGGGCTGCAGCTGGGTCGGACCATTCATTACCAGACGCTTTCGATATATTACATGAAGTATATATGATTTATACATACACAAGACGGTCTGGAAAGGCCTTGCATCCCAGCGATCATTCGACCTTGTAATATTGTATAATATTATATTACAAGAATATATTGTATTGTATTGTATTGTATGGGACAACGTGCAAGCGCTTTGTAATCGTTCGTTATCAAGCCGAGGAACGCGCCTTCCCTCGCCAAAATAGACATTCACTATACCTACTTGATGTAATGATTCTCGATCAACACAATTCATTTCCACCCAAAGTACCTACATAGTGCATAGTCCACCTTCAACATGGTAAAGGTATGCACTGAGCTGAAGCACGACCGTTATCCATAACACAAGCACAGATACAAGCGTGCGACGATGCAATACCACGAATGTCCAGTTATGTAACCAGTGTTGAAATTGTATGAGACGGCATGAGTCTGACGTAACAAGATCCTCTTGTCTGCAAAGGTAAGACTTCACCTAGTTCAGTTTAGGAGTTCGGCTATTGTAACTTCTCTGGAAGTTAACGTATCCTCTCTTTCCGCTGAAAGTCGTCATATGACCTTCATGACGTCACTGGCCGCCCAAATATGCAGGAGCAGTTGGCAAAACCAATATCACGGTGCAGAGGTCATGTTTGCACGGTGGTGTTTGCTTCCATTTGCTCGCTTATAGAGGCTGCCTTCTGGCCCACTATTTCTGTCCGTGGTGGTCATATCATATGCGATTATGGAAACGCATAGTCAATAGATAATTTACCGTGTAACAATTGAAACGGTGCATATCCAATGAACGGTCTTTACAGTTTATATGCTTTTTAGAAATGTAAATAAATTAAGAACGTCACTGTGTTTTTGTTTGAGAGTCAAGTTTAAAAACTCCAAAGCTCATACTCCATTATTCATTACTATTAAAACCATTCGCTTCACTAGAAGCTGCTTGCTTATATTGTTGAAATTATAAAAATCGGTCAAAGTATGGCCGAATTGGTGTTCCTCGGCTCTCCACCTGTGCTTAAAATTAACACTTCATCATATTCATCTGATGTTAATAGTCCTGTATTCACAACCTAAACGCAGAGTCACAATGTTGGTATGTACTTCAATTTACAATTGTATTCCATTATAATACATGACCGGGTCTCTCCACAATTGATTTGGGTATTCCTTTAACATATCATCTATTGTTATTATTATTTGTAAGTTGCATTATACCAAGAGAGCAGCCAAGCCACTCATGCACACTAAGGCGTTGAAGTCACCGGCAAAATCACATTCTGCTAGGTACACTGTTCCGCACAGCATGTATGTGATGCGGAACGGAATGGCAGCAATCGATCCGCAGCGAAACAGCTTGATGCTGATGATTTACTTCACAGTAGAACAACGTTCCCTTATATTCCACTTCATCTTTCGTCTCCTGAGCTCATATCCAATACTCGTATCCATACTATGAGCTCATATCCATACTATGAAGTATTCTTGTTGCCATTTTTTCGGCTGCGCCGGTCGTCTGCCGCGGACGTTGCTGGTGATAGCGGTGCCACGGAGGCGATGGCAGGGGCGGCCGGTGACAGCGGCGGTAATCTATCAGTTTGGCCGTCACCGCCTGTCCTTCGGTGCTGATGGATGGGGCGGGATCATCGCCACTTCCACCC
>JARBER010202745.1:0-14337 GCA_030265075.1 Balanus glandula | reverse complement strand
TGCGCCAGTTAACCTGACAAAGCTGGGCCTCCAATCAGATCGCTCCATTTCGTCACGTGACTCGTGCCACACACCTGATGGCGCTGGCCCGGCCAGTCACAGCTTCAGTCACGGCACTGCACTGCTAACTCTATGGCGCTGAGTGCGTCTCTATTCCGCGTCTCTAATTGTGATGTTAACTGTTTTATGGCTTTTTGTGAAAGGCTAATGACGTCTTCCTGGCAATATCCTAAGTCCTTGTAATTTTACCTTTCATATGGGGTGATCACTATGGAATTGGACAAAGTTCAATCATCTACAGAGACCGTGTCTCTTGTTTCACGCAGACAAAACTTGGCATGCATGTGCATTGCACAGTTATTATCTAGTTCTGATCAGTGGACTAGCTTCTCTGCGACCAAACGCTTTGCCAGGCGCACGCGCTTTTGCAGCCCCTCCTCCACTTTTCGCGGAACAAATGGATTGTGTTTCCTCACGTAGCTCTTGACACGGGCTCGTAGCATCTGATTAGACGAAGCAGATAAGCCACCTCAGTAGACCTCTTGCTGGATAATGCCTAGAAGTCATCGATGGGCCTCAGCTGAGGGACGCATGGGGGTACATCTCACGTGCTATTATTTGGGCACTTCCGCTTTATTCAGCAGATTCACTGCGGCGCGAGCCTACTGCGCGGTGGCGTTGTCCCACCAGAGTATATACCCTCATGTGGGGTCCTACGAGGTCAGGAACAGCAGACGCGTCTTCTTGAGGCACTTTTGGCAATACTACTTGCCGTTGATGTTGTTCCTACGAGAGAAAATCCCAGGTGCAATGACTCCTCGGGGGATATTGCAATTCACGCCAACTACTTCCTTGGAAATATTTCTATAGGAATGAATCTTTCCACAATTGGCACAGCATCCATGGTTCCATCCTAAATGACCTGATTTCTCGACATTTCCGTTCCTGAGAAAGTGCAATACGACTCGTCACCCGTGACGTTGTCTGGCGCTGTTCGTGTGTTAAAAACTTCTCTTGTCAGTTTCCGGAGCCTGATTCGCGTTCGCTGCTGGCTTTTTGATGGGCTGTGTCCTTTTTGCGCTTTCGGCATTTCACACTTTTTTATCTTATGTATAAAATATGCAAATAAAACTAGCCTAAAGTATGCTTCTTGGTCAGCACGCGCTAGAGCACCCTACATTTGCCTTACATCTGCGGGTTTCCAGCCTCCTGTTTATAGGCGTCATACGTAAGTTCTTTCGACCCTGAGAAGTGAGACATGTTGTTTACATATCATCTGGTTCGCAATTCTTATAATATTGAACATTAACGTTCTAAGCATTTTAGTGTCACCATTCGACGAGAAACTTTACTTTGGGATAATTGTGGCGTTTTCACATCAAAATTTTGAACCAGCTCGCTAATTATTGTTTTGACATGGTGGGATATTTGTGTCAACTGACCGCGAAATAGTTGTTTCAGCAGCTTTATGTTTTTTGGACATGTGCCCAACAGTACTAGCTTTGCACTTGAGAAAATTTCGTGGGTTTCTTTGCTTTTTTGCGAAAATTATCGAACATCAAACTTTGTCCCATTTCATAGTGATCACCCATTATATAGCCTTAGTGACAGCAGGCAAAGTTGACGATACCAGGAATTCCTGACGATACTAAATAATACATATTATGTTACTACACGCTGCTATATGCTGATATATGTTGCTAAATAAACATACATGTTACTACAAGCATTTCCAACTGAGAGATAAAGCTAGTTTTGTACCTACTGCTGCCTTGCACGTTGTTTTGGACCACAAACAATGATTGGATAAATAACGGAATATTTGGATAAATAGCGTAAGTTATTTTATTGTTTTATGATTTGCGTGATAGATGGGTCTTAGGGGTATGCGGGCATTGTCATGACATTAGTTTGTCTGTTTTCATATGTGCCCTCAGCCCAGGCATCTCTGCTTGATAAACAAATAGGTACCTGCCGTTTTGTGAATTCTCTCCTGACTCAGGGCCTTACAACTCACATGACCTTCAAGATTGTAAAGTAACGATCATACTTGAATGAAAATGGTCTAAACTTGGCAACAGTTAAACCTGCCTAAAAGCTTTAGAAATACGTGAAGAGATTCATGGCTGTCTAAGAACATTTTCATATGTCGAGACGGTCCTTGATATTCCTTTGCGGATGGACAGCGCTGCTCTGGACAGGGCTCGGGAGGTATGACAGTCTTATCTCGTCCGCGGTGACCCATTGAGTTCATGGAAAATTGAGGCTCAGGTAAAATTGGTTTCACCTACTCGCTCCCTTGTCCGACATTATATCACTCATCCGCTCCCTTGTCCGCTCGCATTTATCTCACTCGTTGAGGCAAAAACATAATGTTGCTCAAGTTCAGTAAATGGGCAACTAAAGTATTATATTAATGTTATGAGCTTCCATTTCGTTTGTAGGAGTCTCTATCATCCCAACGTGGATAAAAAACACTGTTGATGAAACGATGGCAAAAAACAGTCATTATCTTCCACACAACTGCTATCAAGTATGTATCAAAACAGTAAAAACATAATTACAGTAAATAATGAAAAGTGAATACGATACGGATAATTTGCCTTATGCACATGGCGGTCGTCCCTCCCCTCCCCCGATGGGAATCGGAACGCACTGCTGTAGCGTCCTTGGAGCTGGTCGGCTCAGAGCCAGCCTCTTCCCTCGGTAAGTGTCCACCTGTCAGTGAAGTCACGCACACTGCCAGAGTGCTGCGTCGCTGACCGGTACCATTATCAGCACCTAACACCCGGCCCGCTGGTCAATTCAGCTCGGTGGACATCATTCAGAAAGTTCTTAACTTCGCGACGAGAGTAATTTTCGGACGTATAAAATTTCATCAAGTTTCGGACCTGTGAGAGAGAATGGCCTGGCTGCCTGCCCAGTTGATGGCAGACCACTGTACTTTGCGTCTCGCGCACAAAGTGATCGAGAGTGGGGAGCCTGAGTCATTGGCCAACACGCTCCGTAGCAATTCTGAAATGCAGCAGCGCCACACCAGACAAGATAGCTTGATGTAAGTGCCTAGTTCGAGGCACGAATCTGGGAAGCGGCGTTTCTGTGCCAGAGCACCCGCGCTGCACAACAAACTTGCCAGTGATCTTGCACCGCTGAGTTGGCAGTGCTTCTCTCGTGCTTTAAAACAGTGGTTGCTGAGCCTCGCAGCCACGTGAGCGTATGTGCAACCGATGTATGTACTTACATACCTGCCGGAACCGTGCCATTTGACCATGCGTCTGTGACGGGTGACCATGTCAGCTGCGATATGTTCACGGGCTTGTAATGACGTGTGTATGTATGTGTGTATGTGTGCGTGTGCCTTTAACATATATCCTTTGAACCTGACTCGGAGCTGAATACACTGAAAAACATTTATGAGAGCCCAAGGCAAAGGTTCTTAGTTTGAGACTCATATGATCCTCTAGCGAGATGACTTCAAGTCTCACTGGAATTCTCACTGGATTCTCACTGAAACATTCTGGAGAACCTGAGGCAAGAGTTCTCAGTGCGTTATAACCCTAGGAGAACCACTAGCCTTTCTCCTAGAGTTCTCGGAGAACCTATTTCGGATCGCAGTTGATGCCAACATCTCTCAGGAGAACCGTCAAAAAAGTTATCCTGGCATGTTGGCATCAACCCCGAGCCAAAATGGGTTCTCCGAGAACCCCATGAGAATGGCTAGGGGTTATCCAGGGGTTCTAACGCACCGATAACTCTTTTGTCAGGTTCTCGAAAGCGTTTTAGTGAGAATACAGTGAGGATTAGTAAGACCTCGAGTCGTCTCGCAAGAGGATCATATTTATATCAAGCTGAGAACTTTTGTCTCGGGGTTTTCCTAAATGTTTTTTCAGTGACGCCACTCCTGTAGTGGATTGGTCTCCAATCGTAATACAAATACAAATACAGTGGAGACAGGTGTTACTTACTGAGATGCCCATGTTATGGGTTCATAGATGTCAACAGTGTTTGGTAACTGTTGCATATTTTTACTGAAACCGAAATGCTCCCAGTCATCTGCATTCCAACGTAGATTAGCATCGCGTGGATCAACGTAAGACTCTAGAGGTCAGCGTGTATGAACAGCGTATAGATTCGCCAATGCTGGTGTGTTTTTTAGTCCGATGAATCTCATGTTCTAGAAAGTATATGTATTCTATAATGTTATACAGTTAATATACCACAGCCGTTTTCACGATGGGCTTTTGCGTGGCTGAGAACTACCTTACTGAAAAGTATCTTACTGAGATTTTAGTCCCCTCCCTGAGGTTTTAGAAAATAAGCTTAAGGAATAACTTGCATACACAATTTTTGGCCAGAAATGCTCCTAATAATTTTGTAATACGTTGGCAAGACAAATATTTTTTTAAAATGTTTAGTTGTGTTGTAATAAGCATAAAAAGGAATGAAAAGTTCGTTGTGATGCCAGATTTTTATCTATTAACCTGCGCGGCGTAGGCGTCTCCAGCCGAACACGCGGCGGGGGAGGGGGTAAATCTTACCCCCTCGTATCTTCCGAACCATAAGCTGAAGCGAGACGCGTAAGCCGGCAATGGATAGACAAGAAAAATTTGTCGAGTCAAAATCATTTTTGTTGACCTGGAGGTCACATGTGACGTCACATGTCAGGTAAAAGGTCAAATTATAGTCTCTCGATTTGACGGGCCATGTTTCACATTCAATGTCTTTGATTATGCATTTTATCAAACAAAAACCTCTCACAAGGTGTATAAGTCATATTCTACATTACCAAAAGTATAATTCAAGATAAAGGACAAGGTCAAGGTCAGGTCACAAAAGGTCACCATTTTCAAAATATCAAAGAAGCTCATGCGGCATATGTTTTATAAGCACTTTTACACGTATAATTTGATACAAGTACTCATGTTTACATTCTGACCCCATCATTGACCTTTAGGCAAAATGTAGGTCAAAATCGGGCCATTTGAGGTCAAACTTTGAACCCAACTACATTTAAAAAGTTAGATGTATTTAGACTGTTTTCGCCTCAAAAGAACAGTTCTGACATTAATTTGTTCGTATCTTGTCAAAAAAGCAAAAAAAAAACGTGATTTAAAAAAATGACGGCATCTGTCACTTACACTCAAGGAGCTATAGCTCAGTCACGATCAAAGACATTGTTTTGAAATTTGATGTGCCCATTTTTCATGCCTATTTCTCTTACATATATTCGGGTTTTTTAATAGCCTGAGAAATATCATGTTTTTTTAAAAAATTTTCATAGGTTTTTGAACTTTTGGGGATCAAAAGCTCAATATTTTGTGAAAAAAAACGAGAATGTCATGTTCTAAAGAAATTAATTACCTATCCTTTGGCTGTATTTGTTTTCAAAATGCGCTCACACATGATTTTTATGATTTTTCAAACATTTATCGCTTTTCATCAAAAGTTGCATGACATGACGTCATCAAAACGCCATTTTCTTGAAAAGTTCTGCATCGATTTTATCAACAACAACAAAATTCACAAGACGTCAAATTAATGCACAATAAGGTACAATCAGCTTGAAGTTGATATCTTGAACGGTTTTTGAGTTGACGACAAATTCCGGGAGGAGGTAAAGTTTATCCCCTCCTCTGCGCCGCGTGGGTTAACAATCAACTCTGCTCTCTGCTTGTTCTACATCATAATTAGCCGTCGAAACACTGAATCACGACGGACGGGTGTATCTAAAGTGGCCACAGCCATCAAGTTGTGTGAAGCCATCATACTATATTGACACAGCCAGCAATATAGTATGAAATCGAACAATTGATTAAATTAATATTTTCTTTGAGTATGTGCTATATTTTACTCTTATGATTATATCTACAAAAAAAGGTTTCCTTAATAATAAATAGTATTTATCTGGCCTAAATAAGTTTTTTTTTCTTGGAAGGCATAATATGCTAAAACATTCAAAATAAAAAATCAGTAAGGTACTTCTCAGTCAGGTAGTTCTCGGCTTCGTCAAAATTTATCGTGAAAACGGCTTTTGTCATATACATATATGTCAGTGTCAATTCTGTATTACCCAAAATTCTCTGATATGACGTCTGCAGACCTAGTATTACAACTAAGTTTGTTAAGAAATTGGGCGTGGTTGGCGAAAAATAAATGTGATATTCTTGTTCAGCAGCAATAACTACATATTTTGCACCTTAAGCTATATACGTTTCACACCTTTCTTAAAGGCTGGTAAATGTGTTCCCTTAGTATACGGTCCCTGTCGGAGTTCCTGTGTTTTCACACCACTCGTCCGGCGGTGGATTTACGGAGCCATTTTCCGGCAGCCGCTGCTGCGCGGCTGACGGAAATTGGCCCATTGCCTACTGACCCTTCGCCAAAGTCGCGACGCCACACCACATGATGGATTGCTGAGTAAACTAGGGTACAAGCAAATATTTGGGCATTGACAGGAAAAATATTGTGCTTCCAGGGATCAACCAACAGTTGACCAATACACGATGACTAGGTGTAGTATAGTATTGATTTATTTGGATGCAATCTAAAACTGTCGCGTAGGTTAGACATTTTATTCGATTTGTTTTGCAAATGATGTTAATGCAATGTTTGTGAACGGCAAAAAAGACATACATCAAAAAGTGCATATTAAAGTGCAAACACGTGCATACATAGGCATTGCAATTTTGTGCGTCGGTTTGGAAACAGGTGTTCAGGGAAAATACGCATAACGTGACTTACATGAGCTTGCTGCTTTGGCACGTAATATCCACCCTTCAGTAATAAATCAAGATTCATACGCTACAATATGGTTCATAACCAGCATCACAACGCTGTACCAAAATATTCTGCCAAATAATAGTAATGATAATAATGCCATTCATTCCGTGCACATATAAAGCACACAGTCACCTGCACGGTTATCTTCTCCGGCATTACAGTACATAGACATACAGTATGCAGTCAGCACTAGTGGACACTATACTGCTGGTCAAAGGCGCATGTTCGTCGACACACGCCGTTGACTGTCGACTGTCCATCTGCTGCTGAGCAATATCAGCTATATATGCCTTTTAAGGGCCCACACGTCTGTTTAGAGCAGGCATCTACATTACAGTCAACCATATCGAAGCGATGGCGCGATACTACGTTATTAGAAGCAATAATGCCTGTCTGGGAGATGTCAGGGGGATATCAGAGAGATGTCAGGAAGATGTCAGGGGAGATGTCGCAGGGAGATGTCGTAATGGAAGTAACTGTGAAATGAACTGAAAAAATAGCAGTTTGAAACCCGCGTATTGAGTAATCATTTTATGCAAATTTTATCGGCTGAAAAGACTCTCCATCCGAACATACCTATTTTACTTTTTGGCGAAGGAATTCACCGCTGGGAAAGGAATACAGCGCTGGAAGAGGAATGATCAATGTTACATGTGTGATAAGCGCGTCGTAAAATCAATAAATCGTAGTATTGTGTCCTGAACTAGCCCGATGCATGACCGTTTTTGGAAATTGCGAAACCAACTGTATGAAAAAATACGCCTGATCAAATCGTGTTCTAATACATGTTCCCAAGACGGTCTGTGTCCTTTAACACGCACCCTGGAGGTCCTCTGAAAACTACACGCCCAAAAGTTTTCGCCCCCTTTCGCCCTCCGTCTATCTCGAAAACCACGCTACGTAGCGACAAGTGGAAAGCGGCTTTAGACATCATTCTACAAGGTCTTTCAAAAACACTCGGACATGTTTGAGATCTGGTCAATATTGAAGTCACCAGAGCTAAAAAAAAGGTCAAATTTTCCGCTTTTCATTGATTGTTAGATTTCCATGTAGCTCGAAAACTATGTAAGCTAGAAACAAACGTGAACAACAATCAGCAGCTATTTACATTTTCTAACCATATCAAACTATCAGATTTGGCCTAATGTCAACAGTTTAGGCTCTAGAAGTCAAAAAGTTAAGGTTGTTTTAACTTAAGTTGAGTTTTTGACTCATAACGTTTCTGTTATTTAAAGCAGCACAGCATAGTTTAGTCATCGTGTTTTTTTTTATCGTGAACACGCGTCGAGTGGTATACTATTTTGACTATTTAGGCCAATTTCAAAATTTGAACCTTTGACAAGTTCACGTGACCATCGGCACAATTTTGAAATGTATCCAAATAGGTCATGTTGCATATTAGAAGATTGGTCTCGACAAGAAAACCCTATTGCCATTTATTTAGTTTCTTTATTCATATTCAGTCGAAATTTATTGTAAAAAAGAACTGAGTTGATCTCAAATGACCTGGCGTTACCCCTTAGAGGTCACTAGGGAGACCGCTTGCACTAATTTCATCAATAATGGCATGAAATAGTATGTTATAGAATGATTTATATTGATATAATGCTTATTCTTGAATTGTATTGCATATGAATATCTCTCCATTGGTTTGCGCTCTTTTGTCCTTCCGTGATATACATACAAATATCAGGATATGTGGCCCAGCCCAACCCAACCCGACCCAACTCGTGGCAACACTTTTGAGAAGCTAATATCTCTGCAACCGCATATCCGATCGACAAGGGGCTTCTTTGCTGAGCAGCCCCATCCAACCTACTCTATTCGAGACAAGTGCCGATCTTGTGAATGAGTAGCACCGCGGATGGCGCGTGCCGCGTGAGGGTATTCAAAAGTATTTTCTGACAAAAACTCGACTGAAGCTTGGCCAATTTCGCTCAAATTTGTTTTTGCGGCTAGGGACATCTCAGGTGCGAATTTTCTCAAAGTTAGACATAGGATTCCTCTGCACGTAGGCACTTGCACAGTGTATGTACAGTACACCCCTATTTTATATCTCAGGGACGGCTGAACCGGTTGTGTTCAAAGTTGGTGTGGCTGGGGACCTGTCACCCGTCGCTCGCTCAAAAGCCAGGGCCTCGTGCAATCCTTTGCACGTGCGCACGTGTGCACCCCTTTTCTATATCTCAGATATAGATGCAGCTCCAATTGTGTTCAAGGTTGGTGTGCGGTAAGGAGCCACTCAGCTGCCACTTAAATTCTGAGATAAGCGGATCAACTATTGTGTGCCCAGCTCAGAACATCAAATGGCTCGGCGTAATAGCTGACTCAAAGTGTCATATGGAATGGAACTGCCACAGTGCACACGGGCAGAGTTAACAGGATTGGGCACAAATGTATAATGTGGCTCAACGCTCTCTGTTGTCATCATTCATCATCGTTGCATAGATAACATTAATACATTAGATACACAGATAACATTAGTATTAATGTTATCTATGATCGTTGTTATATGTAGAACTGCTTAGACATTTTGAACTTACATCTTAATCCGCGAGAATGACGCAGCTTTATGTCATATTCATCCGTAACGCTTTTAAGGAAAGAATCTCGTCAGCATTGTTAGAGCAATCATTCTCATTGAACGTACGTAATACATACCTTGTCGTACAACCAGGCAGCAAACCAATATATTGTTGAATTTGCAATTCGCGAGGGTGAAAACTGTGAAGAATGAACTATTCATTATGGTTCCTAGGCAACTGAATCGATTTTTAGATAGCTTCCCTACCGTGGACATGTTAAGCGACAGCTTTGACTTATTTCGCAGTAAGTTTAAGCTATCTGCTGTGACATTATAGTTATATATTTCATTCATTATAAACGGATTTGATGATTTATATTTCTTGGCAGTTTTGACATTTTAGCGTACTTTGACATGCATTGCTCGTAAAGCGTTTATTTTTATGATTCACGCAGCGTAGCGTTTTGCATTTTTCGTGCACTTATGCTTACTTATTTACACTTACTTATTTCGTGCACTTACTTATTTTCATGCATCACTCGTTTATCGTCTAGCTTTAGGATCAATGCATCGTTGTTTTGCGTGTACTCGCAAGATTGTATTATAGCATGTAATGCATTTCGACCAAGTGATTATAATGCGTATTATCGTGTTTTGTTTTAAACTGTGACTTCCTTCATCAACGGGTCATCCCTTCGGCGATCATGATAAATAAGTAAATACATAAATACATAAAGTGTCCTGGACGCGCAAAGTCTCAAGTGTCGCAAAAAAGTACAATTTATTTTTATATTTCTGTACATATACCTGCATTATTTTTCTACCGATGTTCTTAAAATAATAATTCAGGTATACGTGTTCACACACCTCAGGTACTGCATGAGCATGTGGGGTGGCGCAACCAAGAATCATCTATATAAAATTAAAAACGTGATCAGCTTCGCTGCGATAATATTTTACCGGCACCAAAAAATATCATCCCTTCGCTCTTCCTTTACTGTCTTTGGAGTGGCCAAGTATCATGGTCATTGTGGTGCACTGCAACCTGGTTAACGCAATAAGTGGCAGTTTTTTTTCATCCTACACCTAGATAAACTTTTATTCAACATTTACAAAATGGTTAGAAGTTGGGACATTCATTTTCCTGACTTTTCCCAAAACAATGCTGGACAGATTGTCTAAATTTGTACACAAAAAATAACTGTTTCCAATTTCATTTGTTTTAATACATATAAGCTGCTTTAAAATCGGTTATTAAACGGGGCGGCTGATTTCGGATGTGAAATGCCTCTAAAAAAGTCGGGATTTGCCCGCCTGTTCCCCCTACTCAAGATTTTGGAGACCTGTTCATTAGAAATTCATATCATGTTAAGAGGAATCAGCCGTCGGATTTGTCAAAAGTGGACGAGCAGATCACAAGATATTAAAGGGGTCCTTCTCGACCCCCCTCGCCTGCCACTATGAGTAACCAGGAGCCTGCCGCTAATAGGATTAAGATGCTTAAGACGCTGAGAGAGAAGGGCTGCCTCAAGAGATTACCACGCAGCTCGAATTCAGATTCAACAGATTCAACATATGTGTGTGCATCGTTCCGCTGTTTCCCATTGTAAGACGCTAGGCACACATCAGGGCAGGCCGAGCCTGCGCAGGCTTTAGTTGACTGTCACGCGGAGGAGCTTCTCCTACCGTGCCGCGACAGCGCAGAACTGTCACACAGAGGAGCTCCTACCGCGCCGCGACAGCGCAGAACCGTCCGCCGCCAGGTGCGGCGCCATCACAGGCACCTGCGACGCCTGTGATGGCGCAACAGTCCATACATTTAAAACCATGCTCACTAAAATGACCGTGATCGATGAACAAAGACGATCGAAGTCACACGCTGAGTGCATAATTTTGCACTGCACTCTTTTATCATGAGTGTTCGCTTTTACTCACATCCTCGACTTCTTGGTGTATACACGTATACACTATATAGTGTTTTATCACCTCCTTTTTTACTGGAGGTACCTATGCTTACTTGCATACTTCTATGGAGTGTTTTGCATCACTCCTTAAGTGTATACTCTCATACTGTGTTTTTCATTGTATAGGTATAGGTATAGGTATATTGCTAGTTTTCCACCAGCTTGCTCACGTGCAGTGTAGAATGGGGCGGGGAATGACCTCTTACATTTCGGGCACTTTGTGCGTACCTAACTATGCATTGTATTTTGTTTGTTTGGTGTTTTGTTGGCCAAACTTTGACAGGATGAGAAAGGCCTAAATGACAGTAAATCTGACACGGGAAGAACTGTGTTTCTTTAAAGCAATGGTAGACAAATTCGCTACTTTGCTTATTACGTTGGTAACGGAGTAGCAGACTTACAACATTGTTGCTTCGTTAGTATCCCAACTGTTTTTGCAATAATGATTAATGATCTCATTACTCCGTCAGGTTCGGGTCCGATCCAATCGGATAGGATCAGATCTGATCCAATCCGATTCGATGAAGGTTCGATCAAAAATTAACGGGGAAACGATATTCTTAGTCCGTTATTCCTTTTCTTACGGAACTAGAACAGCAGCGGTAATTGTCCGCCACTGCTTTTATGGCGAGATCAAAGCTTCTCCGCACCTCAGCATTCGTAACTCTCCGATGGATATTTTTAGGAAAAAACACACCTAGCCTGTTGTGTCAGACATTGCTCAAAGTACACAAACTAGGATTAGGTAGATTGCATGTTTTGGCCAATTAATATAAGCACGACAGCACGACGGAAAACAAGGAACGAGCTGTTCCCAATATTCATTCGCCCCACGAAAACGGCCTTGAGCTTTTCTGCTGTCGAGTGTATCATGTGTCACGATATGAACTATGTCACGATATGAAATGTGTCACGATACGGTTGACCGTGACATGCATCGCAGCAGCGGGACGGGAGCAGCTGCAGGGCCCCAGCGACCTCGTCCTACCTGCACCCGCAGACCAGTGGATCCAACCAGCCACCCGGCCGGGCTGGGCGTACGGTGGGCGGGTGTCGGGCAGCCATCAGACTGATATCGGGCAGACATCGGACTGATATCGGACTGATACCGGGCAGACATCAGACTGATACCGGACAAACATCGGACTGATACCGGGCAGACATCAGACTGACACCAGACAGACATGATACTGATATCAGACTGCTAGCGGGCAGGCATCGGACTGATACCGGGCAGACATGAGACTGATATCGGACTGACTGATACCGGGCAGACATCGGACTGATACCGGGCAGACATGATACTGATATCGGACTGACTGATACCGGGCAGACATCGGACTGATACCGGGCAGACATGAGACTGATATCGGACTGACTGATACCAGGCAGACATCGGACTGATACCGGGCAGACATGAGACTGATATCGGACTGATACCGGGCAATCATAGGACTGATACCGGGCAGACATGAGACTGATACCGGACTGATACCAGGCAGACATCGGACTGATACCGGGCAGGTATCGGACTGATACCGGACAGGTATCGGACTGATACCGGACAGACATCGGACTGATACCGGACAGACATCAGAAGCGTGTTTAAAGCCAAGGCTTTGATACGCCAGAATCGTCTGAAATTACTTATTATTGCCATAATTTGGCAGCATTGTTACCTAACAATTTCTTTGCATGACGTGATCAATCCTAGTATTATAACTTGTTTTGTATGAGATTAAGCGCTGTTAGTGAACAATAAATGCAATATTCGTGTGCAGTGGCAATTGCTCTATATTGCGAGTTGCGACATACATTTGACATACATTCAACACTTTCAGAAAGCTGGACGGTCTCTTTAAAAGGACATACCACCTTAACATTAGGTTTGAGTTGAGATAGCCATTTTACGTGCTGGCCTCTGAGAATGAGTATGGTATCAGTTAAAACAACCAGCATGGTCTAATACAAAATAGGGCTAAAGTACTGGTGACGTCATCTCTGTCTAGCATACTTGTATTGCAGTCGACTTGGGCATAAATATTGGCATCAATTAACAGAGTGAAGGTTTTTCCACTACCCGAATTTCCTTTGTTTTTCTTTGCGAAGAAAGAAAAAACAAATGATGTCACCAGACCAGGTAATATAACTTCGGTTTGTAAGAGCTTGAGCTATTTTTTAGAAAAATTAATGTGATATATGTCACCAGACCAGGTAATATAACTTCGGTTTGTAAGAGCTTGAGCTATTTTTTAGAAAAATGAAGTTTCGTTATCAGCAGCATTCATTTCATATTTTTGCAAAATATGACTTACATTTGACAACTTTCAAAAAGAGGAAAATGTCCCTTTAATTAACGGAGGCTTTGCGCCACTCGCCGTCTGATTTAAATTTCGTACATTTGTTTTCCTCAACATATTTCTTTAAACCACTTCGCAGCATCACATCATTCATTATCTTCACAATACAACTTTCGTCATCCTTTTTGTTTGAAATAACACTGAATTGAGCTAGCTTCTTACCCCCTGCTACAAGGCCCACTACCTGTTTTCCTGAGTTTTATCAGGCAAACCCGTAAAATTTTCGCGCAGCTTCGCGGCGCTAACAACAAGGACAAGATTGAGCTTGCTGTTCTGTCAAGGGATCAAGGCAAGACTAGCCTGAGAATCCTGCCAGAGAAGGAGGTGACTGTCTTTATATCGGACAGTCGCTGTCCGATATACCTAACAATTTTTAGGCATATCGGTTTCAATTTCATACATTATTCTTAAATGTACGAATTTGTACTGTATGTCAGTCTTTGTACTGACATACAAAGACTTGTTGGCTGGCCCCCACACCTTTTGAGGGGTTCCTACGCCTGTTGGATATCAGGCGGACATCAAGCGAACATCAGGCGGACATCAGGCGAACATCAGACGGACATCAGACGGACATTAGGCGGACTGCCAGCGGACAAGGGCGGCTGCAGGGGTGGGACAGGACTGCCAGCGGACGGGGGCGGCTGCAGGGGTGGGGCAGGACTGCCAGTGGACGGGGGCGGCTGCAGGGGTGGGGCAGGACTGCCAG
>JARBER010202634.1:391-14344 GCA_030265075.1 Balanus glandula | reverse complement strand
AAACCGGCAGCGAACACTGTTAGCAGTAAACGTAATGAGAAATGAGAGACTTTCTCACGGTTCCACCGTCCTGTCATCATACCGCTGAGACGTCATCACTGGCACTCCTGCGGACTGAAGTGCTGCCACGTGGACAGACCCAACCTGCTCGATGGCGCACCTAAACCCGCCCGCGACAGGAGGCGTCAGCCGTCACCCGCCCGCGACAGGAGGCGCCACCCGCCCGCAACAGGAGGGGCAATCCGCCCGCGACAGGAGGCACAACCCGCCCGCAGCAGGAGGCGTCGCTGCATGCTGACTGACAGGCGATCAAACACTCGGCCTGAGGCCTCCACAGAAGCACCTTCGAGGCATGAATTATATTTGACTCTGGATCGCGAGGTCCTCATCAGAGGAGGGCGGAGGTCCTCATCAGAGGAGGGTGGAGGCGTCTGCTGCGCCGCTGTCGATCGCGTGCTCAGCTCAGACAAATGGCGGCAGGAGCTGGTGTGCGGCGCGCCATCTTTTTGCGCGTGAAAAGCGCGCCAACCACCGGTCAGCCGGCAGCTAAGTGCGGCTCTGATTGAAATCCGGGCAGCCGAACGCTGGTAATGCGCCATTAACTGACATATTACACACCATCACTGCTAGACACTTTTCTCAGGCCGTGCAAAAAGTGTGGAGAAAAACTCGAGAGTGTACACCAGTTACACAGGTGAATCGCCGAATGGCGAAATGAAGGGCGCTGCGGAACAATAAGAAGTGGTGGAGTGAAAACAAAACAGGTGCGAGTGTGACGGGTGTACTCTGGTTACCTCGAGCGACCAGCATCAACAAAGGAAATCAATCAATCGGAGGAGTTCAAATGTGTATTTGTCACCCTTTTTCGTCCTGCCTCAAGACCACAAGCGGACGGACTCAAAAATGTCAGCTCAATAAGCACACAAACGACACGATACATTTGTATATGTAGGTACATTTGCTCAGCATCAAAGAAGCGGCTCAAACCCAGCTTGTGTAAGCCTTACAGTCACGAACACGTCCCAGATTTGGCCATGGGGTGAAAAATTAAGAATTCGTCATATTTTCCAAATTTCTTTATCATTTAAAGAATAGAGATAGAGTTCATCCGTTATATTGCATCGTTGTTTCCTTCATGACCAAATTTATCATTCTTGATTGCTGGCAATAAGCAGTGGAAGAGTGCGTAAAAGAAGGCAAATCACTTAATTTATTTGTCTTTTGTTTCCTCTTTCAACTCCCCGCGACATCTTTATTCTTGGAACATTGTGAGGAAATGATGACAAACAGCAACACATGACATTTTACATACCTTTTCAACACCGAACCCCCTGAGGAGCTCTTATTGTTGGCGGACGAGGGAACATCTTATCTGAGCTGTGCCACACAACAGGTACGTGAATAGACAGGTGGCTCTAATGTTCAGTAAATGACCATTAAATTAGACCCGTGCTCATCCTGGGGCAGTATTTTCTGTATTTACTAGCATAGCAAAACAATAACTACACCCTGACAGCACTACTATCAGATAAAGTACGACGGCAAAGAACCCAGAGAAACCGATCGTGAATGGTTAACACATATGAACAATTACATCCTTTCCCAACATCCGTGCAAAAACCGATCGCCATACGGCGCTGATATCGCTCGTATCTGCCAGACGTGTGCCGTCTGGTCGCATTTACCTATTTCTCAACCACTCGGGGGCGTCTTTAGCTCGGAGCACGAGCGTCCAGTGAGCACGCTGGAGCTCCGAACTCCAGTGCGGAACACGAGTGAACGCGCCGTGCGGCCGTGAATTCCAGCGGAGCGATCACCAGAACAGGCAACACATGACTGAACGTTACGGCAATCATTGACTGCACGTTACGGTGATCATTCACTGCACGTTACGGCAATCATTGACTGCACGTTACGTTGATCATTCACTGGACCGGGTGGCGACCGGTGCTGGTAGCGTCATAGCGAGGCGCCGCGGTATGGCCCACTGCACGTACAGTGGAGCTTGGACGCTCGGTTACGAGTCAGACATCAAGCAACTCTATCATACAATGGTGAACGATTCCCCATATAAGTTTTGTATGCAGTCTCTCCATTGTTAACATGCTAATTCGTGTTATATGCAGCATAATTTAAAGCAACTGGCTTCAACTCAGCCCCGATGTCTCAGGGTTGAGCTTGATACCATTTGTTTTGAATTCCGCTTAGTGCAGCACGGATTGGCACGGCAGAAGCGCCAGCAAATTGAACAGAACATTTGCGAGAGACTGCACCATATACCATGATAGTTAGTAGTGGCCGGTATTTGATGTACGCTGACAAGTTATTTTGTTATCAACAAACAACGCTGTCAATTTAAAGACCATGTGATCAGCTTTGAACAAACTCATAATAATATATGAGTTAATGCGAATGTTTACGTTTGTTTGTTTGTTTCTTCCTTTCCAATACCAAGCCTACTGAAACCAGACCAGACATTCCCCTGAAATCAAGGCCATGACACAAATGTATCAGTTTTGAACCATTTGTAGCAGGTTTTCTCTTATTGTTCTCTCCCGCCTGAGCAGCCGGTACCCCATAGAGCGGGTTTTGTGGAATGGGAGCGGCCGTGGTGCATTTAGTCCGACATAGTAACCCAGTCCTTAGTGAGGCAGAACTTTCCATCAACCGGCTGCCGCCTCCACCACAACTAGAGCAAAAATAACCACCTGCACTCTCGTTTCCTCATTCAAGTATATTGGAATCCGGAAGCGTCCGTCGCTGCATCGCTGCATCGCAGCAACGCTCCTCTATCACAAACACTTTCATTTTCCTCGCGCGGAAACGGTCACCGCCCCGGAAGGCTGAGGCGGCAGCAGTCTGATCTGGGCTGCCATAAGCTGCCGGCTGGGGTCGGCTGCGGCCGCGGGGTCAGCGGCGGCGCCAGGCCCGCCACCGCAGGATTTGTGCCCGTAAATGGGACGCTGGTAATCAGGTGGTATACGGACGCCCGTGCTAAGTGGCGGCTTTAGCATCGGCAAGGCGGAGACTTTCTCCCGAGCCATGTGTCCGGCCGAGACCATAGTGGGCATTTTCGGCACGCAATGATTGGTTCGATGTTGAGCGTGTTCGCATGCTGTGCGTGGTTGAGCCGATTTCAGACAGGTGGCATCAGTGAAATGTTGCAGGTTTCTCGAGTAGAAAAACAGGTGGAATAACAGATGTTGAGCAAGGTAGAAAGGCTGTGAACTCTCAGTGAAGAGGTACCGTACTGCTATGGTTATAACCGTATATTAGTCACAGGTATTCATGAGAGAAATTCATAAAAGGCATCCACGACCATCCATAATTATGATAACTTCATTCGTAATCAATTTCGTGTTTCATATTTCATTCAGATTTACATTCTGACTGACAGTTTCTTCAGGGGATCATTGAATTATTTATGGTTAAAGTTCAATTTTACAAAACAAAATTGGAACCACATGGAGATAAAATGCACACTTTTTAATAGCAAATCAATGCTATAGATGCCAAACATTCAATACACAGCCATTCAGCCTGCCTTTCATTTAAATATATAGTGCTAAATACATTAAATAGACCACTTTCCGACTGTTTTAAGTACCCATCTTTCTTTGGTGATGAAATTCCATGTTTTTAATATAAGGTAATAACTAGTTATGCCTATGGGCTACGGCCTTCCTTTGTTTGGTCAGACATCGTTGGGATGTCTAGTAGAGACTAGCGTGACAGCCGATCTCGCTTCCGATCATTCTCATTCTGCGACAGACGACACAACACAGTTGGTTTTCTCCGTGAACTATGTGGGACACATATGTCGCACGCGAGATGACAGTCGGGCCACTTCCGCTCATAAACTGCCTGGCTGCGCGGACCGGAAATTAGCCACGGCGAGGGGTGGAGACTGCGTGCAGGCATAAGCCACTAACACTACCACTGGAGACCTCAAAGGCGCACAAAAAGGGAGCACCATTTCTGGCGGAAGTTTTTATGTAGTGCTGTAAACGCGCAAAACATGCGCCCACCAGCCAGTGTTGGGGTAGACTCTGGGGTAATGAAGCCGTGAAACAGTCGCCTGAAACACTGCGGCTTCAGTTTTTCTGCTGAGGTTCATCAATAGTGTTTTTTTGCGGGAAGTCAGAGTTGTAGCCGCTTCTCACGTCGCATCTATAATGAATGTATATTGCCAGTGCGAAATGCAGTGTAAGGGGACCATGATTTGAATATCTAGAAATCAACTGCGCATTTGTCTATGTGAATCCGCACCACGTAGTCATGCTTCACAAGAACCTTCTATTAGCGTCTTTGTTTTGTTATCTTTACCGCCAATCCGCGTGTAGCTTGCGACAGTGAGACGTTCAAGGCGACCTTAATTGAAGAAATAAATCATCGTAAATGTTAATTCAAGTACGATAGTGTTAACTTGTAAATATGTTAACTTATTTGTATTATGGATAACTGAAGTGCACGGATAATCAGCTAGCATATAACATGCTGCAGATTTGAGCTCAAAGCCAAAAGGGACAATTAATATAGCATAGGTACATTCACTATACAATATATTGTGTGAATAAATATAAATAAGACTGGTTGAAGCTAACACTTAAAATGCTCAAAAGAGAGATCTGTGCTTCTTTTTAATATAAAGGACTCAACATGGCAATTAAGTCGTCATTATTCAAATCCCAGTAAACTAAAATCCCTGACGCCAGTATAGTTCTTTTATTTTTTAGCAGTATCATTTTAAACACTTCTCTAGCAAATTGCCAAACAAAACATCGCTGATGTGTTTCGAACCCTGTCATTCAAGTCATGACCCCTGCCTCCAGTTTTACCGCCCTAATATACCGGCTGAGGAAATGAAACCCATAATTTCCATGGTAATGTTCTCCCTCGGCAATCTATTAGTCGGCTTAGCTCGGCTGGAGGTGGGACAGCTATTTGATTTCTGACCTCGTCTGCCACACAATGCCACCAAACAAATCCACCAGCTCACACATGCCCTCCGGCTCCCCGCTTCGGGCAGTGGCAAGAACAGGCCGGCTTCAAACTGCCGGGTATAGAGGAGGCGCACATACATTAGAAAAGTCACTGCAGCAATGCATTTCACTGGTACTGAAAACGATATGTTGTGGGGTAGTTTCGCCGTATAGCTATGCATTTCAATAATACATACTGAAACCGGACCAGAAGTAAAGGATTTCAGTAACTTTCAGAAGATACTGAGGAAGAAAAAAGTGAATGATAAACGTTGAGTCATTCAGAACCTTTTAGCATGATCTGTCAAGAAACTTCTATACAAATGGGTGATGTCTGTCAGGGCCAGTTGCGGCTGTTATCTCGGTTAAAAATCAGCCGATTGTTCCGGCTCGGCGGCCGACAAATGAGTGGCCAGATCATGTTAGATTGCTGCGATTATGTTCCAGTCACCGGCACTCCAATCCCTGATGATCGTCCTCATTTGTGAACTACAAGTGCGCCTGGACAGATAACGTATCTGATGCTGCGACGATTTATGCAGACTTTGACGATTACGATTACATTTTGACGATTAAAAACGATCGGTATTTGATGACGAAGCCATCCACGTGTAGGCTTTCTGGTTTGAGCGAAAGTTTGCTAGATAGCGGCATTAAATGCACTCATTAAAACTGATTGCATATAGGTAGCTTAGACAAGGAAGAGATGGGTAAGGCAGACGCAGAGAATGTTGAATCTAGTCCAGTGGCCGATATTACATTGCAATCTTGATACCTCGTAGCAAATCCTGCCTGGCAGGAAGCTCCAATACCGAACACGAGCCCTGCCCAGCTCCGGAACTGAAGCACCTCTGACTGTCAATCAGCGTTCCCGCGCGGCCATCCGCGACGGAATATCTTCCGGGAGCAGCGGTAATCCCCGTCCCAGGCCTGCGCCGCTCCACGATGGTGCAAGAGCAGTGCAGCTGGACGGAAGGAAGCAAAGCACTTCATTAACCGATGAAAAATAACAGGGAATAGGGAATAGACGGGAATATGGAGCATGTGGAGAATATCATTTAGCGTGGGGAATGTAAAGTGATTCTATAAGCTTGAGTGTGAAACATGACATCGTGAGAGGCACTCCATGGGTTAACAAGACAACATAGAGCCCAGCAGACTCGGCGTGGTGTCCCCTCAAGGTCACCACCGCTCCGGAGACGAGTCAATAGAACGGCACATTCGGGTCAGGGACTGAGGCCGCGTCTCCGAGCCGGCGGTGTATGCAGGTGCATGTCTCCTGTACAGGTCGTGGGACGCTATTCTCCCCCAGCCTTGACCGTTACGCCGGTGCGTGCGTCTTCCATTCGGGCGCTCCACTTCTGGAGCTCCGAGGCGCGGGAGAGGGGGCGGGGGTGGGGGCGGGAGAGGAGGCGGGGGTGGGGGCGGGGTTGGGGTCGAGGGACCTCGGGCTAAGTGACGCGCTGGCTGAGATGTCCCGCTCCCAGTCACTCTGTCCCACTCCCAGTAGTGGTGGCGGGGAAAGGGGCATGGGGTATAGGTCAAGGGGTCGGGAGTCTTCGCTCGCACTGCGCAGATTGGAGTTTTGCTTTCGCCGCACCGGGGTGACAGTGGACAGCGCTTATCGCAGCAGGTGACAAGGTGAAAACATCGGACTGATTGGTTACGGGAAGGTTATGGGAAGTGATTGGTTATGGGACCCATAACCAATCACTTCCCATAACCTTTCAGATGCCAGACTATGCGGGTGGGGCAGGCCGAAGGGGGGTGACAGTGCACTCGCTTAAAGTGGACACATCACTGCCTATGTTGCCACCTTCGATCGATAATATCGATCAATTACAGCAGTTGACGATGCTTGTCGATAAGAACCTTTACCATGCGACGGATGATGATCAATGGGTTTTTGATCGTTAGCCTTTTGTCATAAATAATTATCGTAATTTTTCACCTTAAGTTGAGTATTGTCTGTTTAGGCTTACGAACTGTTACTGATGATACATTTTATTCGAAAAATGGGCTTTGTTCAGTTGTATAATCGTATACCGCATCATTTCCTGCTATCGTCAACATGTAGCACACAATACCGTGTAAGAAAAGGTCATTGGTAATGCAAGACACACCACCAGTTCACATTGTTTCAACAGATAGGAAGCGGAAGCCATGCGTGAATGTAGTGCTTCCTACCACAACAGCAACGAAAGCGTGACTATGAGGCTCGTTATCGTTGCAAAATGCCTCTGCCTCGGACCATCACCGCCACAAGAGCTCCCCACTGGCCAGCGGAGCGTGCCATCTGTCCCCGATCGAGCCGCTGACATGGACGACACGGGCCCGTTGCGTCACGGGTCCGTCTGACGGCACGTCACGGGACTGCTGAAGCAGAGCGCCGCGCTGGCTCGCGTCCCGGACGCCTCTCGCCGGGGTACGTTCCGTCCGAGAGCGCCAAATGGCGTCACGAGTGCAGCCGAGGACGCGATGTATCACTCTCACTTGCTCCGCGTCCGGCGGGGCAGGCAATGGTCGCATCTGCGCCGCCTCGCGGTCGAGATCACCGGGTCTGGCACGGTTTCCACAGCGGGCAAATTGAAGGCGGGCTTGCCCATGCTGTGTTCTTCCGGGAGTGGCAGATGGCCCGAGGATGACCTGAGGCTGGCCTGGAGTTGACCTGGGCGTTGGTCAGGGTCAGGAGGCGTTAGCGTCGAACGGTCGGCATTTCTGCGTCACTCCCAAGACGGAGAAACTCATATCGATCAGAGAGACTATCGTGACCGAGGTCACATGTGTGCGGAGGTGTGCGTGGCAGAGGTCACACGCGCTCGCGAGAAGTCACGCGCACAGGCCAAGACGTCCCCAGGGTGCAAGCACACGGTCCAGCTTAGCTAATCGGGGCGTGGGCCGGCCCGACACACCTGCGCCAAAGGTGACGAAACAGAAAGTTCCCCCCCCCCACCTTAACATTCGCTGGTGTGTAGAATCGATACAAACATGGTCATATTGATGGACAAGGTTGTTGGTTCCCTATGGGTTAGCTGGTCTATGATCTTGTTTTCGTCATAGATAACTGAGTCAATGATAGTCTAGTCGTTTGAAGTTCATAACTTTATCCCAGAGGATAACGTCCGTAGTACCTACCAAGGCGTTGCCTCCAAGGCGTGGAGCATGCACTTCAGAATGAGTGCCTATTGAGATACTCATTATCCACCCTTGTTGGAGGTACTTCGATCAATTGTCATAAATTTGCAGATGACAAGAGGTTGATGGTATCGTAATTTGTCAACAACAGAGCAATGGAGAAATTTCATGGAACGAAGGAGGCTACATCCTAAAACGCAAGGCCAACTGAATCTGTTTGACAATGCCAACTACCCTCATAGAACTCACGGAAAAAGATAAAAGATGGCGCGTTTTATTCTCGCTGCTTTGCTGACTCGCCGGCAGACAATAGCTCGCATAACAGTATGGCCTTCTTCGTACATCATGCGCACTCGAGAGTTGCGAAAACAAAGCGTACCGTAATTCACGGCACCGGTGACGTCACAGCTGGTGACGTCACGCTCCGCTGAGCTGGGAGCCTGCTTCAGACGGGCAGCCGGAGCTGCCTGGGTCCGGGCCGCTCTGTCCACTGAGCGTCGCAGGTTCGCTGAAGCACCGGGACTCCAGGGCAACCCACAGAAAGCTGACCACACCTGGTCTCAGCCCGGGCAACCACTAAGTCGTGTTACTCAACTTCGTCACGCAAACATCAGTCACGCAAACATCAGCCATGCAAGCCATTGGCCCATGGCAGCTCAGGAGATTATTCAATGAACTAATCTTCAAAAAGATAACTTTGGTTGGGATATTTATAGACAACACTGGGAGTTTATGCTGATAGGTGATCTGATCTGCGAGAGATGAGACCACACATATTTTACCAACCACAACAGCTGACTCCGAAATACACGACAAAGGCCAAAGCGAAGAGTGAATTGTGGGACTGGTGACTTAAAGAGCGATAAATCATAAAAGACTCATCGGTCTCTGATATAACTTGAACGGACTGCACTTTCCAGTCGATACACATTACCGATATAACTCACAGTGCTGAGGGTTTGCTTCCTATTGTTTGCAGCTTTTCCTGCTCAGGAAAAGCTGCGAACAATAGGACGCAAACCCTCCACGTCTAGATACTTCACGTGATCTGCTTAACATATCATCAATTCCGAAGCGCCATGAGCAAAACCTGGCATTTCAGATGTGACAAATGACATTACTGGACATGGGAGTGATGTCAGTCGCTTAAAAATGTCTGTCCAGTCATTAACAGCTATACATCCTCGCAGTCCTGCATTGTCAGCTGCCTCACCGCCGACCGAGTCAGCTGGTTTAGTCAGCATATAGCTTCACTACATCTGAACCGGCCTTGAGTTCAGTGCTCTGACCCGCCCTCTGCTCTGCACCGGAAGGAAGACCGCTGCAGTGTTCTCCACCAAAGTTGTCATACGGGAAGACGAGGCCGGTGGAAAGCGACCCGTCGACTGGATTCCCGATCATTGAGACCAATTAGAAGTATGCAAGATAGCGGGATATCATTTGGTGCATGGAGAGAATGACAAAGCAATGGCGTGCAGAAATATTCTGCAATCTTGACCGGACTTTTACCTCGTGAACTACTAACGGAACTCAGCGGTGCATGTGTGGAGGAGACAGTCAAAGCTGAGAGCACCTCAATTTTGCTTCTGATCATCATTTTATTGTTTATTAACAATTATCTTAGTCAAAGTTGCCTAATACGACACCAAATAATACAACTCGCCCACAAGAGGATTATAACCAGATATGCCGAGCAAACTTTAGCAGATGATTAACCCTAAGAGAACAGTCTAATTTTTACATAAAACGAAAAACGCGACATTTTTTCAAGAAGTTTTGAACTGTAAATCAGCGGGAAATTGTATGAAAAAATAAGCACTGAAAACATAAAACAGCACTGTGGTAGGAATACACAGTGTGATATGGCGGAAGACACACGTGCCCGTGAAAGGCACACCTCACGAGCGCCATTAGTGAGCACTTTGTAGCGACTCGCTCCGGCGTCCAGACGGTGAAACCAGATCTGTCGTCTGCTGTGAAATGACGTGAAACACCATAAACGCCTCCTGAAGCGGCCAGACCGCCGCCGCTGCCACGCTCCCGTTTGTCAGTGACGCAAGCACCGTCATCTCACGGCGCACTGCGCAATCCGCGGCGGTTTGGCGCGGCTCTGCGGCCTGCGGCAAACCCGGCGCAGGCAATCATGCGGCTGGCGATGGCTGGCGTTATGTGATGGTGGGAGATTATGCGGTTGTAATACTACTTTTTGATCAGACGATTTGCGTAAGGTTCACGCTCGATATCGTGGCTGATGCTGTTACCTTCAATACGTGGTTCCAAAAAACTGCTCACACTCGCTCCAGAGAGACCTATCAGTGTTACAGAAGTGACTTGTCGCGGTATCGGTCCCGAGGGAGTGAGCGCCGGGGAATAGCAGAGCGCAGTCGGGGAGTGGGACGGAAACGTTCGGAACCGGTATCGGTAGCAGTGGCAACGCAATTACTTCGAGCTTGAAACAGTGTCTGGTTACACGAGTTCTTAATGATATCACGTGCGGGGTAATGAGTAGCTTAACTGGGTGAGAATTACACAACTGGTTGGCGTGGTAGGTATACGGTTAGGAATGGGGCGGCCCTGGTGCACGGGCCGGGTGAGTGGAATGCACGGGCGAGCGGAAGCGGCGAGATCAAACAACCGCGAACGATCTCATCCGCTCATCTTTTGAAAGCCATATTTCGGAATATCTCTTACTTCTTCATTGGTCGTGGTGCACGAGGAAAATATGTTCAAGCGGTACTTGAAACAGTTACTTTGAACTTATTATGCCAATAAAAGTGAATATTTCCATCATCATCACTGCTTTCCATCCACTATTATAAACCTATCTCATATATGAGCTGTTGCAAGATACGAACCCATTATGGAACCGTCAGATAATGTATTGTATCATAACGACGATTGGTGAACCGCCTCAGTATTCTGACCCAAACCAGGGAAATCACATAAGACGCAACACTGAGCCAGTATAACTTTACAACAGCTGCCGTGGCACAGCACCACACCCTGCCATCATAGCATCTAACCATGACACAACGGAGATACGGCATTCTTTGCATCTGTGAATCCGGGCTCATTTCTTTACCAAAACCCGACATTGAAATGCCTTCGCAAACCACTTCCCAACGACAGCCCAGAACGGCCATGGATCATCTCCTATTCCGGCTGTCAGCCGGGCACAAAGCCACACAGTCGTTTCCGCCAAGGAATCGCCGGGGGCAGCGTGCCCAGGTGGTGATGTGTTCAGTGCTCATACACCGGCCTCCCGCGGAGACAGGCTCTTTAAACACACGCAGACGGCTTTCCCGTGCGTTTCCGGCTGTTTTGCGGCGTGACGATGAGGTGTTGACGGAGAGTGTAATCCGACACCGCGGCGGCGTCTAACGCAGTACATTAATGCGATGAGAAGGGTGCGGAGATGTCTACGTTAGCGAAACCAGCGGGCTCAGAGCGCCAGTCAGTTGAGCCGAGCTGCAGAGGAGTTAATATTCGGAGGCGTAGAGGAGTTTATGCTCGAATGATGCGCGTTGAAAGCGAGAAACGCAGATTAAGAATATGTGCAGCGAAAACTTGCATCACGTTTTTCCTGGTGGCTTTGTCAAACTAATGCATAAAGCAATAATTATTTAAGCAAGCCAATAAGACAGATGCAATGAAATAATGTAACTTGATGATAAGGAAGATTAAAAAACTGGGCCGTTTAAATGTTAGTTCAAATTATGTGTTATCAGATAAATACGAATAACTAGAACATTGCAAAAAAAAATCGGGCACATGCATGGAAGTTGTTATGATTCGAGTAACATACTGACTTTCATCCTAGAAGTCATCTAGCCAGTGAATGCATAAAATACAGTCAGTAAAGCTTAAAGCCGCGTCTATTCCGTCCCTATACCGTCCGATGGACCAGACAACGCCCACTGCTGGCACAATGCCAGCTCTCAGCCTCGGACTTCCGCAATCCAGACACGCTCTGACTGAACACCTCTATCGCGTCAACATCCGCTCCGTCCACCTCTAACAGTGGCACATCCGGTCCTTTGCCACCCGACATACGGACTGGCAACGCATGGCTTTCAGCAGCGTCCAAATGATACTCTGTCCTGACTCCTGTGCCATTCCATCCCCGCCTCTCGCTGCTGTCCTGACTCTTGTGCCATTCCATCCCCGCCTCTCGCTGCTGGTACGTCAGGAGATAATTTGGGTTCGTGCCCAAATTAGCGCCGTGTGGTTAGTGTCAAAGCTGAAGAGGACCCGACGCATGTCCTGTTATAGCGCGACGCACGGTTACGCCTCAATCAACGTCACTGACAAACGCAGACATGTTGCGCCAGAGATCCGCACGCGACCACCAACCGTGGTTTGAAATCACCAGACTGTAGTCAATTCGGAGAGTTGGAGTATTCATTAGAGTGTACTTTATTGGCTACTGGCCGCTCGTGCGATCTGTGACCCGTGCTTTGTGGAGATACTTTGTTCAGTTCAGTGCTCTGCAGGGTTGCAGCAACACGTTGCATGACACCCACACAGAGGTAAATGTCCCCTCAGATGGCTTTGTTGAATGATTGGGCGGGGATGCTCCCGGTTTGTCTTTGTTCACCTCAGCTTGCACAGCACTGGAGTGACTTCAGCGTGCTCCGTGGGGTTTGCCTTTCACGGTGGTTTGGCAGTCAGCGAGGGTTCTCTGTGTGGAGGATGACATATTGTCACGTGTCACGCGCTGTGTGCTGAAGCAGACACAAGTGAAGGTGGCATGTTCAATGCTGCATATGTCACGGTTAAAACGTTTTGTGCAACAGTTTCGTTGTATCCGTCCACTGTCTGTCAGTTCGCGATTTCTTTACGACCTATTTTGTCTGAAAACCTGCGCTGCATCCACCATAACCTGCTCACTGACGCGTCTCTATACCGCCTCTGTCTTCCGTCGAACAAACATCGCCACGACTGTCATGATGACGTCACGTCCTAGATAAACAGTAATGACGTCACACATTCTATACACACGGATCGGAAGAGACACCAAGAACGGGGAGTTTTCGCTTCAGTAGAAGACCTGAGTATGCAGTGCGAGTCATCACGGTGTTGGTGACCAGTCACGCTTTACACAGAAATATCCTGCATATGTGCATCCGCAATGGTCAATGCCCTGTGCACGTAGAATGTCATCATTATGTGCTCAGGCATACGATGTGCTGACACGGAAGGTCACAGCACTGCACCTTCCGTGGCTAGTCCATTGCTGTATACGGCATGTATTCATTAGAGCCAGTTTAGTTCTACATTTTTCGCTAATGTATGGCACAGTTAGTATTTTGCTTACATATATGTCAAACGTAAGGATTCGAGTACAATTTATAAGAATGATCGCTGGCAAAGTTGACAGCGTCCTGTCAACTCGATTCCTAATTTCACACCTTGCATCACCCACGCCACTCGTGTGCGACCAGTGACGTCAGGCAACCACAAAGCCGTCCCGGGGTAGTTGACGTCGCGAGAAGAGCATTAAGTTCCGACTGGCGGTGACGCCACTACCACCGACACCGCTGCTGTGCGGCCGAGGATCTAACTGGCCCTGCTGGCGGTGGTGCCTCGTATTGGTGAGGGAGCTGGAGACGGACTTTGTCTCGAGAGAGAGAGATGAGTCTCTGTCAGCATTGAGGAACTGATCCGACCAATCATGCACACATGGTACGGTGCTGCACACCGTACAATTCAGTGTAGGTAAAACCACATTTTTGTCTTATAAATTTAGTTGCTTATTTCTTTCGTATGGATGTGTTTCTAAGATTAACACGCGCACTGGAGAGGGGTATGCCTCTAACGCGTACTGGAGGGGGGG
>JARBER010202523.1:0-14347 GCA_030265075.1 Balanus glandula | reverse complement strand
ATTTCCATTCCATTTCCATTCCATTTCCATTCCATTTCCATTCCATTTCCATTCCATTTCCATTCCATTTCCATTACCATATGGAATTTCCATTCTATGAAGGGCTCTAGATCAAACGCATCTCTGGATCCAGGACCTATCGTGGCTTTTGGCAATTTGCACGGTGTTCTGATGCTTTGATCAACGAAAAAATCCTGAGTGTGAGAAAGTCAGCAATGAACACTGACTTTCAATGCGCTTAAGTGCTATAACGCATTGCCCGTAGCCGAAATCTGCATTCAAAAGGTAAAAACGCCCGGGGGCATGGACCAATGGACCATGTCTGCCGACAGCGCGGCGGCGGCCGCACCACTGCCGCCGTGGTGTGGCCGCTCTCCGGGCCCCTGCCCGCTGATTGGCTGAACTCAGCTGCCTCCGGCGGTTTGGGCCGGCTGCCGGAGGAGAGCCTCAACGGTCCAGCTGGCTTCAGGATGATGGAACAACTGGCAAATGAAAGCTGAACCATTTCGTTTTAAAACCTTTTATATGTTTTCCTCAAAGCGCAAACAAACATTATGAAAACAGCTAATAATGGGGTATGGTACTAATTTTCTGATTTTGTTAAAATATGTTCAAGCATATTTTTCTCTATTTTTCGATATATGTTACAGCTGTCACTTCGTCGGACTGCAATCAAAAACAGTTTTATATATTCAGGGCTGTTTACAAGCACTCCGGGGATCTACGTCACAACCACGCCGGCGAGCGAAGCTCAATATATGTGAGACACTGAAGAATTTTCAGAGACCGTGTACCATTCTATTATTAAATGTTATTCTCGAGACACGTCAAGTTTCTCAAGTTGGGCTACATAGTACATACATAGTCTCGGTTAAGATTTTACAGCAGCATAGAATGTAATGTAGAAGTATTTTTCAGGTTCTCGGGTGAAATACATTATCTCGGTAGAGAATGCCTCGTAATCTACGAAGTATTCTGAAAGTAAATTAATTGAAAATGCTACGCAACACTGACACGTTCTCAGCGAAGGTAAAGCCTCTGAGAACCTCAAAGTATTCTGAGAATCTAAGCCTATAATATCATGTTGTTAAAACTACTTCAAAGATGTGTCTCTCTGCAGAGACGGAATTAGCGTCTGCTCGGCCTCTACTGTCTCTCAGTGTAGGCTGTCTCGAGTCTGTATTCAGTGATGAAACTTTTGGGCCCATTGGATGGCCCAGCGGCCAAAGAATTACTACTGTCCGTTTTCATGAAGTTTTTTTTTGCCCTGTGTGGATAACATTTACGGACGGTGCCCATATAGACTCACCAATATCGGAATGTAAGATATCGTGAGAAATCGGGAGAAATGAAGAGGAGTTGTAAGTACAGTCAGCTGATTTTTTTATACGATTATGGTCAGTCGTGGTGGGTGCCGGTGAGTTGGGCCAGTTTTCGATGCGACGATTTCTTACAATTTCTCCCCATATTGTTCGATGTGGTAGAACGAGGAAAATTGTGCAACCATCCATGTATATGAAACTTTCCTATCCCTTTGCTGCGTAATGATGTTTAAAGAGACATTTTATTTACTTTCCGGTGCATTTCAGGAAATTTAGCATCTTCCTATAGGAGAATACTATGCATGTTTGACACTGAGCACTCGTTTATAAGAAATTGTTTTCTTCGAACGGATGATATCAGCCGGTACAGTAACCAAATGACGGCAGTTAACGCTGCCATATTTCTCTCGCTAGCCTATTCCGTCATGTCCTCTGTTACCGTGCATAAGGAAGGCCGACATCATAAGGGAGTATTTACACATTTGGTAGCAAAATTACTGACCAAAACGGCACACCCATGTCTAACAAGTTAAGCAGTGCTTCATAAATCAATATTTAATCAGCAGTTACTATTAAGACTAGCGGAGTTATCTACGAATTAACAGTGTTTTTGCACGCATTCACATCGATTTTTCATAATTGTAAGCCACGCTTATGCGATTAATCATGATTAGCAGTGATTTGAAGCGATAAACGAAATCTCCCCAGTTACTAGATCGCCAGATCGGAAAATTTACCAGTTACAAAATTCTTCGATGTTCAACATTTGCCTGGCTTTACGATTTCTTCCTTTTTCTCCCGATTTCTCACTACTATTGAGCGTGAATGTGTTAAGTAGTAGGTGCTCTTTTCACGTTGAGCTTAATTTATTTGTCGGCCCATTGCAACCACTCCAAGATTCGGAACGGCAGCTGAGCTTTAATATTTAAAGGGACATTCCCACCTTAACATTAGGTTTGAGACATTCCCATTTGCATTGCTGGGCTTTGATAATGAGCATGGCTTAACCCTCGCCCTCGTGGTGGTGGGGGCGGATAAAATGACCACTTGCAGTTTTTCCGTCATAGCAAAAACGGCGATGCGCATTGCGCAGGCCGCCGTTTTTTTGCATAGCTGTTTGGGAATTCATTCTGCATACTTTGAAAATAATAGACTCGGGTCATCTCAGATCAGGTCACCACACCAGGTCACGTGACCCCACCACCTAAAAACTTTGCAATCGCGTCAAAGCCAGAGTTTTTCTCTGATCAGCTTCAAACTTACAGTGTGTCATAGGGGTATCACTACCTACAATTCTTGTATCTTGAAATTTTGATGTTGTTGACCTAGGGTCAGGTCAATTTGGTGACATCTCCATTATAAGTAACTGGGAAAATATTCAAATGCTTCCTTTTTTAAGGATATATATGATATTAGTCTAACTACTTCCGGATCATGATATCATAGACTATTCTTGATAATCAAGGTAAAATTTGTGTTCCATGAGCAATATGGGGTCATTTGAGGTCATTTGGGGTCACCATCACTTGTTTGACAATAACCCGCGACATAATGAAGATAGAGAAGTGAATTCGACGGTTGTGAGTTTGTCTTGTCAAGACGTGTCTGTAAATATGTAGCTTGACCTACTTGGGTCAATATTTGACCTTGACCTGAGGTCAAGTTTTTTAAGTTGAATTTACAAGGTCAGCACTCAGCATGTATATAATTCAAAGCGCGTCTTGACAAGATAAATAAGAAGGCGTAAGCATATGTGCGTTATATTTAATAGTTACAAAGTTAATAGCGAAACATATTTTTGCCAAAAAGGGCCATTTTTGAATTATGTGACCTCTGGAGCCTAAACTATTGACCTGAGGTCAAATTCGACGGAACACAAGCGAAAACAGATTTTGTTTGCTGTCGATTGTCTGTAGGCTGTTTGCTTCTAGCTTTCATAGTTTCCAAGCTATATGGAAATATATGGGGCGATGTCCTAAATGTGAAAAATTTGACCTTGTATGACCTCTGAGGACCTCAAATTTGACCTAAGGAAAAATACTCGAAGTAACCTCAAGCTCAAGTCTTAAGAACTCTCAAACGCTTTTCCCGAGACTTTCTAAGGCTTTTAGTGTTGAAGTTACTAGGGGGGTCATTTTGCCCCCCCCCCCCAACAGGGCGAAGTTGTCTCAGAGGCCCACCAGTGTGCGGGATAAGTTAACAAATCCGCAATTTTCAAATAAAAGATATTCGAGTTCAAATTTGACGTCAAGAATAAGGCCCATGCGTATTGGTAATGGGCCTTAGTTATTGATGACGTATTCTCTGTTTAGCATATTTGCATTGCAGTCGACTAGGGCAGCAATTTTGGCAGCAATAAGCAATGTGAAGGTTTTCAAAAAGCATGCTCACCAACCAGACTAGATATCAATGAAACTTAAACGTTTCAATCACGGTTCATTTTAAAACATGAATGATTCAACCTCTGTTCAATACATGCATATAAATTTTGAGAAAAAAAATCAGCTTCAAAGACTCAATTCATATTTGGATCAATTTTTGCTTGATAAATCACTGTAATAACATTGAACAATATTCTTATTCAGTTAATCTTGCTTCAATTCACACTGGTTTGTCATTAACAATCCCCACACTGATTACGACGCATAGGGGGTTGAGACGATTTGTCGCAGTTCACGGAGCTGGTCTACGTCCAAGAACACAGCATATTGTGTTCCACGTTCCAGAACACACCATGTAATTGGTCCACGCTCCAGAACACAGCCTGTGATTGGACGACGCTGCAGAATACAGCCTGTATTTAGTAAACGCATCAGAACACAGCCTGTAATTGGTTCACGCTTCAGAACACATAAGCATGCAGTTGCTTCACAGTCAAGAAAATAGTATTTGATTGGTCCGCGCTTGATAATACAGCCTGTGATTGGTCGACACCTGATGACAGCTATCGTCAGCACTCGGCACTCCGGCAAGCTGAGGAAGTCAGTCACTAAGATTGATCTGCACCATCTACATTGCATGCAATATATTACGATATGTGATGCAATTATAAAAGGCTTGAAAATATTTCTGAAGTCTCTCAGTTTAATGATCTGCTGTAAGTTATTCGAACTCGCGAGGGCGTTTCCATGGACCACGATGGTCAATGACTTTACGAGCGACAAAATGACTTGTGTAGTGGGTCAGATTGGATGTGACGGCTGCGAAAACGCAAGACTAGTGATGTTTAGCTATTATTCTGACTAGCAGCTCCTTGTTAAGCCATGACTAGGTACAGCCGAGAAGTATCAACCATCATCTCTTTATCCAGTACGCCGGCAGTAATAATCTGAGTATAACGCATGACTAGTCATCCGGAGAGAGAATATCAGACACTCGAAACGAGCGGTAAGTCTTCCGCTTTCCCGTTGCGTTTGCCACACTTAGTTGAGTGCGAGGAGCCCCTTGGGAGACGCCAGCTGGGCTTGCTGCTGGGCTGCCGGGCTTCTCTGCCAGCCGTTGACCAAAGTTTTGGCCGGGCCGCGCTCCGGCTGCAGCGGCGGCTAGATGGATGTGCCTCATACGGTGTATTTCACTCAGTTCGAGCGCCGTCCTTGGCGGAAAAATCGGCCCCTGGTTACCGGTGTCCTCGCTCAGCGCTGCCTCCTCCTTCAGCAGCCCCGCTCTTCTAAGCCCGCCGTATGGGTTCTCGCCAGCCCCCTGATAGGACGCGGACTGGCTGGTCGCTGCCAGCGGGTTGTAGAACAGACTCGGGGCGAGCAGGGAGGCAGGGGCACGGGTCGGAGCCCCGGGCTGGAAGGCAGGGAGGCCCGCCACGTGGGCGCCGGGCGGGCTGGGGTGCCACGGCAGCCAGACAGGCGCCGCGCCCGCCGGCCCGCACGGCCCGCACGTGATGTGGATGGACGCCCGGAACAGCGGCGGCAGCGGGCTGGGCGGCGTCGCCAGCGGCGCGATCAGCGGCAGGCCGCGGTCCTGACCGCCGGCGGCGGCCGAGGGCGAGGCGGCGCGCGGCCGGACGCAGACCAGCAGGTGCCGCCGCAGGTTGGACTTGCTGGCGGTGCTGTAGCGCTGGCAGGTGGAGCACTGGAACGGCTTCCTCTCGGCGTGGATGTAGCTGTGCCGGGTGAGCAGGGCGCGGCGGGAGAACACGCGGCCGCAGGCGGCGCAGCGGTAGCCGGCCGCGTGCGCCTGTCGCCGGTGACACTCGTACTCGTGCTTGGTGTGGAACGCCGCGTGGCAGCAGAGCAGTGGAGAGGCCAGGCAGCGGTGCATGGTGATGCGGTGCCGGCTCAGATTACCCCGCCGGCCCGAATGGTAGCCGCAGTCGCCGAGCCCGCAGGCGATCCCGCCGCCGCCATCACCGCCGCCTCCGCCGCCATCACCGCCGCCTCCGCTGCCGCCTCCGCCGTCGTCGCCATCGTCTTCACAGCCAGTACGTCTGCCCCCAATAGGCTCATCCATTGATCCGCTGGAAACGGACGAGGCGGGCTGGTTACAATGCTGGAAACGGACGAGGTGGGCTGGTTACAATGCTGGAAACGGACAAAAGACGGGTAGCAATAGACGGCTCCTGACCACACAACCCGATTTCGCATACAAACCTGTTGGCCAGCAGAATTTAGAGACGAAGTTTTACGTGCCCGACATTTCTGAAGTGGAATCAGTTCATCCCCCTCACTAACGCTTTCTAACCCTGGCTGAGATCTGCGGGACTGACCGCGCGCCATCAGTCAGCAGCAAATATCGAGCGCCGAAGCGACTCGACCCCGGGCTGACATGCTGCCAGGATCGGTTGAAAGTCTAGCGCTCTGCCACCAAGCTACCGGGACAAACAAGATAAACCATATTTGTTTAAAGCTTTGTGGTATATTAATCCATAAACCTCAACTGAATATGTTGAAATATAGTTTGGTATTTTGTTTCAAACTTTTAATAAGAATATCGCTGTTTTGTGTTGTTGTATTCTTTGGAATCCTGACTTCAAGCAAAAATACATGCAAATTGCTTATTTATGGTTCTTACCACATTTCATTTAAAGCATTAATATTTTTCGTTGCATAAAATACAGATTAATAATAATGTAGTTATTTGCTAGCATTACAGCACATGAAATAGAAAACATTGCTTTTGAGGATCAAAGTAATCAATTTGGAGAATAAGTTTAGCTGCCAGTGACCACTACTCGCAGAGTTGTTGATCTTACCTAAAATCCAATATTTTGAGTGGCTTATTTTCATCGCCATTTTCAGCAATGACGCGCAAGCATACCCAGATTTTGGGCAAGACGCTGTAAACTTAATTTGGTAAGCAGCAAACTATCTATACCAATACTGTCTCCTTATTGCAGCAGCAGCAAGTACGCTGTTCTTGCCCATATCCGCTGTATTTAGTAATGCGTTTTAAGCCCGGCGAATTAGGTTGCCTGCAGCCTTGCTGTCAGGCAGCGCAGAGATATAACAGCGAGCCGCATCAAATGGAATCACGTCAGTTCGCCGTACAGCAGTGTAACCTTTTCCCGCCGGCAGCCCCATTAACCCCTGTCCTAGGTGGACGTGATCAGCTGGTCGGCTGCACAGCGGTCTGACGCTGCGGCCCTCAGTCACCGACAGCTGCAGGGCGGCACATACATCGCTTCTGACAGGAGCCGCGGCTATATTGGCCATCCGCGCTTCTGTCCTCTCAGGCAAGGTAGCAGAAGCACTCAACATATCCTAGATCGTTATGACACCACTTAATGCCGGGCGCAGGTGAGCGCGTCACCAAGCAGAGTGGGCTTCAGGAAAGGCGCACATCATCCACGACAAGTGGCTGACACACCGACAGACCGAGACAAACAAGTCAACAAGCTGAAAGTGCCTCTGACGCATGCATGCAGCGCAATACGATGTTCTTTTTTCTTTTTTTCTTTTTTTACTCACCGGCACCGGACTGCGATTTTCCTTGTCCACCGTAATCAGGCTGGCAGGCCGGATGAGCCAAGATCAGATGTCCAACAGCGGCATTCAACAACACACACGCGTCTCTGCCGCAGGACTATGTGTGAGTATTGAGTAAATCCTGCCAATATACCGACTCTAGACAGTATCGCGGGACTGCTGTGGTCTCGAGCATGCTCTCCAAATCACCCGCTCTACTCTGCACGGCTACACGATGTGTTCCGCTTGCCGGCCGGCGCTGGTGTGTTGGCTGGTCAGTGATCAGTGGTCACTGGTCAGCGGTCAGCGGTCAGCGGTCAGTCGTTAATGTCCAGCTGTCACCTGTCTGCCCCTCCCTCCGCCTCCCCCCTACCGCGCCTCGCCCGCCGGCCCCAGATTCACCCAATCCCCGCCCCGCCCGCCGGCCCCAGATTCACCCTATCGGCATTCCGGCGGTCCGTCATCAGAACCATTGCACGCCCAAATCGCCGGCCAATTACGACCGGAGGCCGCTCGCGTGCCCAGCGCGCGCGCGCTTTACGATCTGGGAACGTCACGTGGTGTGACGGCTGTCACGGTCCTGTGACGCACGCTGAACGATGGCCGTGACGCGCTCGGCCCGCCCCCGATTAGCCCATGAGTGCTGGCGTATAGGAATATGACCTGGTTGTAATGCACAATGTGCAGTGAAGTTTCCAGCTCTTGAGTCCACGCTCTTACCAATTTAATCTGGCAGGAAATGCACCGAAAGAGCTAAAGTTTCACCAACGAAACAATCAATTTAGCCGAATGATTTGCATGATTGGTTTTGATTACGGAATACAGAGTAGAAAAGTAGTTATTTGTCCAAAGCTGATTCTCTGCAATTTGCACGCTGATTTTACTATCCAATAGTGGGTCTGCTCCCCGATGCGAGGTTCGGCCTCTCGTTAGTCGTCGGCTGCCAATCTTTCTGGCGGCCGGCCGGCGGATAGCTGATCACTCCCTGGGGTGCGAACACGACGCCAATGCGTTACCCGCCCACCAGCCTATTTCCTCGACTACGGGGCAACAGTGTCACGTGTACCCACGGGCTTAACTTTAATGTAAATTAGGGTTTCAATTACATTCTATAGCCAACATAATTTGGTAATTTAACATTGCGCTTAAGACACGATGTGGTATAAACTAGAGCTTTTGATGGGACATATTTTCAGCCCCATCCCATTCCATCCCATTCAGCCAGATCCAAATCTATTCCATTTCATATTAATACTTAATTGGGCTCCCATTTCCATCCATTTCCACCAAATTCAGCATTTATGTAACTGTTTTAGTGCTAAAAATGATACAGTCTGCCTCATTCCAATCCAAGTTCATTCAATTCCATGAATTCCGCAAAAGTTTGTCCAATTCCATCCATTTCCATTCCATTTCCATATCCATATGGAATTTCCATTCCATGAAGAGCTCTAGTATAAACAAATGAGGCTCCTAAGTGCAATCAATTATTTTCACAAACTTACGCCCTTGCGTGTACCGAATTGCATCGGTTGTCCACATCACATCACCAAACTTCGTTCACATTCTCATCCGCACGGTTCAGCTGCCCAAACAAAGTACTTATGTTCTGTGTGGTTGCATTTTCCGAAATTGAATCCGTATTTACATGCAAAATGTGAACTATAAAAACATATTTAAACACGATTGGACGTTTGAAATTTCGAAAAGCTCTTATTTGATTGGAATTGAACTAAGCGGAAAGCTGTGGAGCTTGAGTTCCCATTATACTCACCAATACCAGATTATGCAATAAACTGATCAGCTGAATGCCAATAATGGCCTGGCTTATTGGCGAATCTGAGATGAGCGCGTTCTAGTAGCCGGAATATGACACTTTAGGAGGCGTATAAGGCACATTTACCTTGTTTTTCCTTTGATATTGTCTTTATGAATAGATAGGTTTGATGTCGCGTATTTTTTTAACTTTTATATAATTTTCACATAAACGCCGTTGGTGTTTTTTCTTCTTATAGGTACACGTTATTGAACATATCTAAAAGAAATCAAATATCTTTGTACGCGACGCATACATCTCTTTTTTATTTAAATTGTGATTATCAATATGACAATATCTATTTTCTTATATCAACAAAGGCTAAAATAGAGCCGGACTTTCAGCAGATTTGATTATTTGCATGGCAATGCCGTAAGCTGACAGCCGTAAGCTGGCGGAAGCTGCGTAATGCCGAAAGCTCGTTTCTGTTATTTTTACTTTTGTTAATACATGAAAATAAACATTTCCATGTAGCATTACACGTCGCATTATTGATTAATTTTATAAAAATAGTCGTTTTCTTGATGGATTTTTACGCTGCGAGAATAAATATTCCAAAATAAAAATATATTACAATGCTTTGGTAAACAAGCTTTAAGATGAACTTAATGTGGTTGAGCAATATAATTTAACATAACACGCAATGCTAAAATGATGTTTATAAAATAATCCTCACAGCGCAACAATACATCATTAAAACCGCTGATGGTAAAAACTACCATTTCATAAGTAATTACTGTACGCGGTTCATGTACCTCTATTCATTCGACCCGATTACTCTATGCATGTCGGCCTCTGAAATGATGGGGCATAATCATGTCACGTCACTTGATCATTCAGTCATCAGACGAGCTCCATACAAAGGGGACCGGATATTGAGTGGAAAATACAAGATAAGTTTGGATAACTATATCCAAATTTATCTTCAAAATCATGTGAAGTAATTACGGCCTGAATGCTATTTGCTTCATTCAGAAATGTAAAAACGCAACCACAACTGACAACAGTACTTGTTGCATGAAGATCTGAGTTCCTATATACAAGGTTCCTATATAATCAAATGATTGTTATATTTGTTTCAAAGGTGGAAATATAAGGTGAAATATATTTAAGGTGGTAGGTTGACGCAGGTATGAACCCCACATTAAACCCGTACATGACCGTGTGGTGGGTGGGGGAAGGGGGAGGGGGTGGTGCTGCCCCCTACGAATATTCGAGATAGCACAGAATAAACCACACAGCCGGACACGGTCCGCCCCGCTCACAGACGTCAACTGGCCTTCAGTGGGGCCGCTGCCACCGACCACAGGCCATCCCAGTCTGGAGCAAATAGCGAGCGCCGAAGCGACTCGAACCGGGCTCTCGCCTCTCACTACCGGTTGGTTCACAAGCCCAACGCTCTACCGACTGAGCTACGGGGGCGGACAAAGTAGAAGACCTACCGGGAGGAAGCCTTATACGGCTGATACAAATTTGTAAATCCCGGAGTAGTGTTTTTCTACGTCCTAAAATTATAAAATTAATGCCGCTTTGCCGCGTCACTTGATTTATCATTTTCATAACGAAGCCGTTGTTAAATCGTTCTTGTTTCGTCATAACTTTGAGTTGAACAAAAACATTTTAGCTTCTGATATGTTCATATTCCCTATATTTTAGCTTCTACGAGGTCCACCACTTATATATCGAAGTTCTATCAGGCGAAACCCGCAAAATTTTCACGCCGCTTTGCGGCGCTAAATGCTACATATAAATTACCTGCCTATTTTCGTTTACATACACATTAAAATAACATATTTAAAATATTGTAAAGGCCTGAGTTGATGATAATGCATATTGCACACTCAAGGCATTACACTAAAAAAAAATTCGCGCCGCTGCGTGGCACAACAGGCTTTAAGCGAATCGCTCTTGAGGTTAGAAAAAAGGCCTTTGAGGCACCACCCTGAGACGGAATCCTGGCTGCAAGTTTCTGCACCCTAGTGCGTTTTCCATCATTGAAGGAGACATATTAATTAGTTCTTTTGGGCCCTGTAAACGCTCGGGAATGGGACCCTTTTAATGTTCGGGAAGGGGCCCTTTTGTCGCTCGGGAGGGAGCCCTTTTAAGGTGCCACCCCCCCCCCCCCTCTGGGCGAAATCCTGGCTACGTGCCTGACCTCAGCACGTTTAGAGGAAACATTTATGTTGATGGCACCAAAGCTTCCTTATCGCCTGTTTTCTAGCTTCGGTTGGTCAGATGCTGACAGCTTACTATATACTATTTCCCAAAGGTCCCTTTGCATTACCATCTTTGGAATATGCTGTCCCCCTAACTCGTACGAAGTTTTTCCTTTTGATCGGCCTACTTGCATAACTTCAAATAAGTTAACATTACATTTCCTTTGTCATGTTTCTGGCCATTCAATTAACCTATCCAGATCCGAATGGAAAAAATCCTGCAGTCGCTATCACCATTACTAAGCCTAAAATAATATGTTTGTCAGCATATTTTAACACTTTACTGTCCATATCATCCTTTAACGAATATCAAAAACATCGATGGACCTAAAAATGCACCATATTCGAGGATCGCCTACGAGTTTCTTGCTTCTTTGTGAAAGGAGCATTTTGTCGCTTAGTTCCGCGAGAAGAGAATGGTGGCTCTCGTGAACAATCGCCATAAAGCGATGCTACGTGTCGCGTCCATGTCAGCAATATGTTCCTAACACATAATTTGCCGATTAACTTTTTTAATTTATGTATTTCAAATTTTCAAGTTATGTGCCCTTGATTTGAAAATAAAACCAACTTCACGAAAATGAAGACATTTTGTGCATTTCGATCGCTTTTAAATTTAGGGTGCATAAAACATACCTATTACAGTATTGCATGACCTACGTGGAAAGAATATGTTACGTATGGTAACCTTTTTTGACCTGATCTTGACCTTAACTTTCGCCAAAAATAGAATGTTAGCTCAAAAATAGGATGTGTGCTATTGTAGGTACATAAATAACATTCCTTAAGACCACTTTAGGGATCATGTTAGCATCGAATGATGTGGATGGAAAGTATGATCCGCACACTCAAATACCACGATGTTGACTATTAACCTGATCTTGACATGGCCTTTGACATTGAACAATATATGTTATGCATTTGTTTGAATCAGCTCCTGGATATATTTCGATCAACGCATATTGTTTCGAAGTCAGAAGATTATTTCAGGAGTTAGGCAGTGTGACTAAAATGTCCACAGACGATGCAAAGTACCTGGTAGGTAAATAGAGACCGCAGCCATTGCTGGGCTAAGTAAAAATCGGCAATTGGTAGCTTTTCTACATTATTGTTAAAACACTAACATTTTAAGCATAAGAAATTCACACAGGCTTCTTAGTTTTTTGCGTGTTATTTCAATTTTATAAAGTATCACCAGGGCACTGCATGTGGACAAGTGTTTTGGCAAAAAAATGCATGTTTTTCATAAATAAGATAACAATGTATTTATGTATGTAATGTACACTGTACAGTGTACAGTGTTCCACAATACACAATCGTTCTTTCCTTACCAAACAGGTTGTGCGTACGGAATACCAATAACAATTCGACAACCTGGTTTGATCGAAGCCAACGCTAAGAAGTGCTATGAGGTCCATTGCACACAAGGGGCTATTGTCATTACGTCAAAAGGCACGGAATGTGGATGTAAGTATAATAACACTGTAAGTATAGTATCAATCCTACTTGCTATCGTCAATGAAATATAATATAATACATAATATAATAACACATAAGTATATATATATATATATATATATATATAATGAAATATAACATAATACATAATAATAATAAAAATAAAAATAAAAATAAAAAACTAAATGTTTTTGATGATGATGTTTGTGAGGGTTTGTTGCAGCCGGTAAATAAATGTCATGGTTTTTGCAAGTTTGCATTGTTTTACATGCAAAGCTAACTTATTCTGTTACGTCTGGGATACGTCTGGTAACGCTAAAATTGTCGAGGGAGCACTCTTGACATACTCTGCTGTCCTCAGCCTGATTACATATTGTCCGGTCACCAGTCATCCAGCCACGCGCAATACAGGTCCAACCCCAGCTCCCGGCTCCTTCCGTCCTCGGGAACGCCAGCCTCTGACGTCACGTGACAACTATAGTCAGCCGTACGGTCGCGTTATACAGGGATGTTCACAAAACACGTACACATTTTGTTTTTAATTCACGTGCAAACAAGTGCGCCAGGCATAGAGTTTTTATACCAAATAATGCAGAACGTCAAGGAAATTTGTTTGGTATACGTCCTGACCACATCTCCCCCACTTTCATGTCTCTACGGAACATGTTCTAGATATCGTCCATTTCGGGCGACGCACAGCTTTGCTCGCCGCCGGAGGTCCTCCACCGGTTTTCTTACACCTGTCGGCAGATAGGGCTTGTAACACAGTTCCCCCTGCCCTCTTAGGCTGTTTCAGGGTTCGTGATATCAGATATCGTAGTCGCACAGAAACAGTTGTTATTGGTGTTGATGCTGTCGTCCAGGAGGAAGCGGGCCTCGCCCGTAAACCAGATAGGGTGCAGAAATTCGTCCGATGCCTGCAACTTCTGCAAAAAAACAACACCTGCAGAACGCCACTGGGTCATTCATTTTCTTGGGCTTAGCTTCTAGGGTGATGTGGATCCGTAAAAGCTGAGGCCCTATAATACAGAATACCGAGTGACGTTCTGCAGGTCGTTTTTGCAGCAGTTACAGACATTGTACGCATTTCTGCACCATGTCTGATTTACTGACGAGGCCCACTTTTACCCGGAGAGCCGCATCAACACCCATAACAACTGTTACCGGAGGACTACGGCACCTGATATCGTCAAAGAGAGGCCACTGCACAGCTTCAAGTGCACGGCGTGGTGCGCTGTCAGCTGTTCGGGCATTATCAACGGCGTAGCCACTATACCGCAAATACCGCAAATGCGGTATGCTCAGATCTCGAAGCTCATTCTCAAAATTTGATGCCCCTCAGAACATAAAGCGTCTGAGGAGTGTCCTATTCCGTGATGTCTCTTCCCGCGAATGCGCTGCTTTATTTGATAATGTCTTAGAGAATGAGCTGCCCCTGCTGGAAATGCCCTGCCCTGGCCGATATTTTTGTATGCCCCTGCATGAGAATGTGTTACCTCTTTAGAGATTGTCCTGCACCCGCTGAAAAGTGTTCTGCCCTGACGCCTGACCTGTTATATCCCCACTGGAAAATGTATTGCCCTTCTAAAGATTACGATGCCCCTGCTGGGAAATATTCTG
>JARBER010202301.1:0-11053 GCA_030265075.1 Balanus glandula | reverse complement strand
GTTCCTGACGTAGTGTTCACTGCTGGGCTATGCCCCACTGCTGGGCCGTGCTGCTGCCTATTGTGTCTGGCCGGGCAGGCTGGAGGTCGGCTGTCGGGCCGGGTCTGAGCGTCGCCCTCAGGATGGCTGAGCTGGCCGGGTCTGAGCGCCGCCCTCAGGATGGCTGAGCTGGCCAGGCGGCGCCGTGCCCCCGCCGCGCACCGAACCCAGACCGGCTGCTAGCGGTGTAAACAAACCCGTGAACCTGAACACTGAGTCAGCACAGGCGAACGAGGGCATAGTACAAGCATACTGAGAATCTCCGAGTAGCGGAACAATTCCCAGAGGTCAAGCTCACGGTCAGAATGTGTGCTGTGTACTGGAAACTCTTATGTCTCCACTGTGGCTTTGGCGAGCCTGGCTGTCGGGCAGGCAGAGCCGTCTCAGCGCCATCACCAGCCGTGCCTGCTGAGACATCTTCAAAAGGCATCGCTATGAGAAATATCTGAGGCATCGATATGGGACATAACTGAGATATTCCCGTGAGACATCGCTGTGAGACAAGACTTCGGCGTTGTCAGCAGCCAGTCTGTTCAGAGCCGCTGGGATCGCTGGTGACTGCTGATGACTGATGGTGACCGGTGGTGACCAGTAGTGACCGGTGGTGACCAGTAGTGACCGGTGGTGACCGGTGGTGACCGGTGGTGACCGGTGGTGACCGGTGGTGACCGGTGGTGATCAGTAGTGGCCGGTGGTGACGGCCGGCGGATGTGTTGCGCGTCCGACAGTCGCCGGCGGTCGTCCTCCCGCCGCCGTGTCGCCGTCGTCGCCGCCTCCGTCTGCTCCTGTTTATTTGGCGTCCGTCTCGACCGCACCGAGTGACGAACGGCGCCGCTTTCCGGCCGACTGGAGGGCAGACCGAGCCGCCGCCGCCGCCGCCGAGTGATGGCACACAGTCGCGTCCGGCGTCACAGTGGTGTGACTCGCTCAGATGGGACGTCATAGTGGTGTGACTCGCTCAGATGGGACGTCAGAGTGGTGTGACACGGAGATGATGCTCGGCGGCGACCCAGTCGTGCTCTGAGTGGCTTTACTGGATTTATACCATCGCCCTGGCTGGCTCGCTGACCGTGAAGGGGACAGTGGTCTGACTCTGGCGCCTCCTGGGTCTACTGTGGAGACCCGCCTGGCTGGGCTGTGTTCTGGGTCTGCCCTGGAAACCCCTCTGGCTGGACTTTGGCCCAGGTCTACCCTGGAAACCCTTCTGGCTGGACTTTAGCCCAGGTCTACCCTGGAAACCCGCCTGGCTGGGCTGTGGTCCAGGTCTGCCCTGGGGCCCAGCTGGGTGGCAGCCTATTCGTGCCGTTTTCATTGCTTCTCAGTGGCCTTCGGGTAGCGGTGGAACATCAACACAACACTCGGGGTGGTATAAATAGCCTGGCCCGCGAAACGGTCTGTGTTTGCCTGCCTGTCTGCGCCCGCGGGGTGCGGCACGGGACGGCTGAAACGATCCAGAGAGGCTCCGGGAGCCGCCGATCCCCCTGGCAATCAGCAGATACGGCTCGTACTGGAGAGAAAAGCCAGTGTTTGTTATCATTGCCAAACGCAGAAGTGAATGTCTTTGTGATCCCCACAACATCTCTGTTGCTGATCTCCTGCAACATATATGTCTCTTTACACGTCGGGCGAACGGCCAGTCTGTGTAGTGCATTCATTCAATCAAGTTAGACGAGCATACCGTCACCATGCTGCTGCTTTCTTGTCTCCTGTCTCTGCTTTCTTGTCTCCTCTCTGTCCAGCCGTACACGTTTGTTCACTATCTGTTCATCTGCTCCCGTCCCCCTGTTCTGTTCGGCTGAGCTTATAACCCTCCCCCGCTGCTGCTCACGTCCCCCGCGTGTGCGGCCGTCAGACTGCCGAGCCGGCTCAGCACGGTCGGCTCCTTCTGGTGGATGGCGCCCGAGTGCATCACCAACCGGCCGTACAACCAGCGCGCCGACGTGTTCAGCTTCGGCATCATCCTGCTGGAGCTGATCGGCCGCGTCTCGGCCGACCCGGACGTCCTGCTGCGGACGCCCACCTTCGGGGTGGACTACCTGGCCTTCACGGGCCTCTGTCCCGGCGACTGCAACCTGGAGATGCTGCTGCTCGCCTTCAGCTGCTGCGTGGTCAGTAATGGCGGGGGGGGATCATGGGTCCAACTGTAATGTAAAATTGACTTTGGGTCATCTCAGGTGAATATAAACATAACAGATCCGCGAGTTACCGCAGGTAAATATAAACATAGTAGAACTATGTTACGTCAATCATTTTTCAATTGGGGAGGTATAAGTCACTAGAGTAAATGTAAATGTAAAATGTAACAAGTGCGTCCTCCTTAGTTTCATTCAAAGTTAGGTTGGACAATCACTACACAGAACGGTTTAGCTTTTAAGTATTCATGAGACTAGGTTTCATATTTTTTAAACGAGCTGAAATGATCACTTCTGCGGGATCCTCTTTGTAGTTTTACCAATTTGATAGTAGGTACCTCTTTTGTATATGGAAATATTGCAGTGCTGGGATTAGTAGAATTAAAGGTTGGGATACTAGGGATGATATGTATCAGTAGTATGTGGGTGATGCCCTGCGAGGCAAGTTTGTGTGTACGTTGTGCAAGCGTATGTCTTTTTACATACCTACCCATGTGCGTGCGTGTGAGTGTATACGTATGTGTTGGTGGGTGTGTTGTCAGTTGTGTAACCCTGAATGGGCCCCTGTTGCTCTTTATTGCGTATTTAATTTATGTCTTATACCATTTCCTTCTGAGGTATGTCACCAGACCAGGTCAAGTGACTCGATCTCCCAAAATATTTGCAGTTGTACCAAATTCAGTTTTTATCACCAATCAGTTTGCAACTTGCAGGGTATCTATCATAAGGGCATTTGTATATCGTTTGTATATCTCGGAGTTTTGATATTGTTTTTTTTAAACCGCCACCCTTTTGTTGTTTTGTTGTTTGTTTGTTGACTTTGTTATTGTTATATGTATATGTATATGTATTGTATATGTACAAAATTGTTGACTTAAGGTCAGGCGCATTTCGTGACCTTCCCATTATAAGTCAATGGAGAAATATGAAAATGCTTCCTATTTCAAGGGTTTGCAGCATACCAGTTCGGCTACTTATTGATCATATTATGGGATATTTTTGATGGTCCAAGTGAAAATTTTGGTCAGTGATTTCATACAGATGATTCAGCTCATCTGAAATGACTCCTATGGTGTCATTTGAGATAATCCGAGATCACAATCACTTGTAATCAATTATTCGCGACCTAATGAAGATAGAGATGTAAAACCGGAGGCAATATGCTTTCATCATCGAGTCACGTCTCCTGATATGCAACATGAACTACTTGGGTCTTTACCTTAGGTCAAGGTCACGTGACCTGCGGTCAAATTTTGATGTTGACCTATTGAGGTCATCAATTATATCTTTGGAAGCTCCTTGGTGAGAAGAACACAATGACGTTAGCAGTATTCCGTTATCAGTTTTAGGTAAAACGTTGTTAGCGAAAAACTGTTTATCCGCCCCCCCCCCCAAAAAAAAAAAACTTTTGTTTTGGAGCCTGAAGTATTTCTTTGAGGTCAAATCTGAGGATATTTTGTCGGTTAAAAATTTAACTGACTGGTGATCGTTTTTTCTGTTTGTTTGCATAGCATAGTTTTCGAAATACGTCGGTATTTCTGGAGCGAAGTCCTAAAACAGGAAACAAATCAGGAAAACTTGTCATTTGATGACGTCTGGTGCCCTCAATTTTGACCAGACTTTAACAAACGAATACTTTCGATATAACATATATCAAGCTACCTAACGCCGTTTTCCGCTTGTCGCTACGTAGTACGTAGCATAGTTTTCGAGATCTCTGGTGGGAGGGCGAGGATGGGGGAATCCTCGCTACAGTTCGTGCTTGGCTCGAACCCCGTACAGTGCGTGGGTTTGCCACTAAGCGCAATCTCGATAATAACAAACTTTGTTGTGTGTGAGGAGTGATGGCAGTGGAGAGGCGATACAGCTGAATGTGTTTTAGTTACTTTGTGATGTTTCCGTTTCGGGCATTCAGTGCGGTGGAGGAAAGGAGTGGAGGGGGAAGACATTTGAAAACAAAAACATTGTGAGAGTGTTGTGGATTATAGTAGTACCTATCGGAATGACTCGCGAAGCATTCGATCAAACCAAGTCACCCAAACGCCCCGCGGGTGGTGAGTCACACAGCGGGGTATTTATTTATCTCTGGTCGTGCCGCTGGGTCGACCATCCGCGGCCTGTTTGGCCTTTGGATGATGCAGCGATACAGCGTCTCGTTCTGATGGGCCGAGCGGTGATGAATGGATGGACGGGGCTATTTCCGGTGTCGGGACGGCGCCTCCGGCCAAGGCGGGATGGTGTGCACCAGGTAAAGGGGGTGGTAGCTCGTCACCAGTTACAGGGTGCAGTGGTGCGTCACCAGATGAAAGGCGTGATGGTGCGTTGCCATATTGAAGCTGTGATGGTGTGCCACCAGATTGACGGTGATTGTGGCTGACCAGGGCTGCGCAGTCGATCGGTTTTCAATTAACTTAGACTCCCTATGATTGACTGTTATTACATGGCAAGGGAGTGGAAGTGCCCTCGTTTGTTATCGCTACCGGTGAAATGCGCCTAAAAATAGGTTTATCCGTCACTGGCAGTCTGTACCGTGTTACCGACCGAGCAGTCTGACCGAGCAGCCCCGCTGCTGGCGGCGCTTCACCGTATCTCAGTTCTCCTGGACGCGTCCGTCTCTCTCCACTGGGCACGCCATATCTACTGGACACGATTCATAAAAAGTCACTTCACCATCCCCGACAACTCTTGGTGGGGCTGTTACGGTTATTGGAGCGTGCAGCATGCAATCGCCCCTTCACTTCCAAACGCGAGAGTGGCCGGTATTTCGCGGCTCATCGGAGATGTTTCACCAACTTCTAATAACGAAAATTCAGAGCGTGACGACTCAGTGTGCCGCAAATAATGACAGACACGTCTTCATGATGAATGCAATAGTAAGCAGCGCATATTCACAGAACGATTAGTCATTATGGCGATTGTCACAGTCGCAAAGCCTCCAAACCATTTACATCACCACCAAAACCATTCATCAGCAGCTGGAACCCGATCATTCTTGATAACACGTGTGGCTGTGAGCGGTCTGACAGTCGTCACCGTGTGTGTGGAGTGCGTCAGTCCGGCAAGTCAGGCATGGCGGCCTGTTCTGACGGCCGGAGCCGGGCCCGGGCCAGGCCAGCCGGCCAAACACAACACCGGCGCCGCCACCGCCGCCACCACACCTACCAAAGCCAACAGCCAGGGTCCCGCGGGGGCGGCGCCGGCGCCGTGTTCTTAGCACGCTGCCAGCTGATGTGTTTTCGAGAACAACCCGACCCCCTTGGTATGCCGGGGCCGGGCGGACATTTTTCGTTTCATCAGCGTTGTCCTCTAGGCCTGATTTCGAAATTCGTAACCGACGCGGAGTAGGTGGTGGTATTATCGGTTCTGGAAATGTCCCTGGACGTGGGGTTTGCATCTGGTCTCCTCACCGTGCCTGCCTCAGCGGATTGTATCTCAGCGGAGTGTTGGTGTGCGGTTTGGCCCGCTGTCTGTGTGCTGTGTGTGCTGTCTGTCTGGGCTGCCAGTGAATGTATGTTATGTGTGCTGTGTGCTGGTATTCTGACTCTGTGACTCTGTGACTCTGACTCTGACTGTGTTGTGTTGCAGCACGCTGCCGCCAGCCGGCCGCCGTTCAGTGAGCTGGTCGGCCGACTGCTGACTCTGACTCTGACTCTGACTCTGACTCTGACTGTGATGTTGTGTTGCAGCACGCCGCTGCCAGCCGGCCGCCGTTCAGTGAGCTGGTCGGCCGACTGCTGACTCTGACTCTGACTCTGTGACTCTGACTGTGATGTTGTGTTGCAGCACGCCGCTGCCAGCCGGCCGCCGTTCAGTGAGCTGGTCGGTCGGCTCGAGGCGCTGCTCAGCTCTCTGCGGGCGGACGTGCTGCGGCCCGTGTCACCCACGCCTCGGACGCTCTCACAGACGGACGACTCCAAACGTACGTACATACCTGGAACACGCTAACGAGTGGACACGGACGTACCTGTGCCACGCTAACGGGTGGACACGGACGTACCTGTACCACGCTGACGGGTGGACACGGACGTATCTGTTCCACACTAACGAGTACGCACAGATATACCTGTTCCACACCAAGTGAAAACTCACGTGCCGCAACCCGACCATCATTTCTACGACATACGATTCTTTCGAAATCTGTAGATGTAATGCTAACGAATAATCCAGATCTAATTAGTAGGAAATCGACCGAAAGTTTTCGTCATGTTTTCGTCGGTCCTGTCTTCTCCCTGCTAGGTTTTCCCCTCCAGTCAGTTGCCAGCCCGGAACTGGCCAGCCCGGTGACCAGTTTCATGTGACTGGCCTGACGTCTACGCCGCGTGACGCGTCCTTGGCTGGCAGCATGACTCCCCCAGCGTTGGCAGCGGAGAAACGCTCAAATGACCGTGCACTAAAACCACCAAAACATTGACAGTCATGAACGAGCTGTGTCTGGCGCTACCGTCGCCATCTGCCGAGTGTATGGTGAACTGATAGTTGCCCGGCGCGCCGCCACCGTCGTCTTACTGACGGCCCGTTATCTCTCCCCAGATCACCGTCGGTCGCTGTCAGACGACATCAAACTGGTGCTGACCGACACCTGCTCGCCGAGCGACAAGGCGCGCGTCCACCGGCGCCACTCGCACTGCCGCGAGAACCGGCCGCGCGCCGCGCTGCGCTCGCCGCGCGACGTGGCCGAGTTCATGGCGGCGCGCGACCCCGCCTACAAGCCGGGCGACACCGCCAACCCGTTCAACGCGCTCAAACACTACCGCGACGGCCGCAAGGTGCTCGAGTACCAGACGGAGCTGTTCAGCTCGTGTTTTGAGGTGCGCTCTCCGCGGGGCGGCGTGCCGGTGGCGCCGGAGGAGGCGACGCCGCCGCGCGCCACCTGTCTCAGCCTGCCGAGCAGCCCGGTGAGCCGCCGGCGCGCGCCGCCGCCGCCGCCCGCCGAGCCGCCCGACGCGCCGGCCGACTCGCTGGCGCACGGTCAGAGCCCGCTGCTCCGGCTCGGCTCGTGCGAGTCGGGCTTCTTCAGCGTGGGTGAGGCGGAGCGCGCCTCGACGTCCGACCTGTCGCCGGCGTCTCTGCGCTCCGACTACTCGCACGAGTCGCTGTCGCGCTGCGGCGGCGGCGGGCTGACGGCCGGGCTCGCCAAGCGCTCGTCCTCCGTGTACACCGACTCCTCGGACGACGTCAGCAGCCTGGGCTGCGAGACGGAGGCGCACGACCGCCGCAACCCGGCCGAGCGCTACGACAAGGACATCAGCCAGATCGTCGCCTACTTCGAGCGCAGCGGCGCGCGGGGCGGCGGCGCGCGAGCGCAGCGACACAGCTTCGGCTGCCGGCAGCGGGCGCTGGACCGGCTCAGCCTGGAATGGGCGCGCCAGCGGCTGGAGCGGGCCGAGCGGGCGCAGGTGCCGCCGCGCCTGGTCGCCGACTGCCTGCGGGTGTTCAGCCGGCGGCCCGACTCGGCCAGCCGGCCCTCCGTCAAGCCCAAGGTGCCCATCTCGGAGGGCACCGTGCGAGACAAGCTGACCGTGTTCGAGGGCCGTGGGTAGCCGGCCCGCGCGCTGCGGCGGCACGACCGGCCGCGCTGTGGACAGCGGTAAAGTACAAATGGTGACTGCGTGGGCGGCGGCTGGCGCTGCTGGTGCGGCGGAGACTTTTCCGCTGAATGGTCGGGAAGCTGGCTGTATACGGGCGGAACCTCTAGGCGAGGTGACGCGCGTGTGACCGCGGCACCGCCGGCCCGAGCGCCCGGGCTGTGCGCGCGCCACGCGGTGGTCTAGTCAGGGTTGTCTGTGCCGCTCCGGTGCTGAGTGAGCGCCGCGGCTGCCGTCGAATGGCGGGTTTATCGTGTCTGTATGTCTGTGTGGGGGATGGTGCTGCGTACCTGCTCAGATACTGATGTCTCCGTCTAGAATCGTTACTGCAAGGCGTCGAGCGATGCGGGTCGTCCCTGCCAATCCTGTTGAGCCGTCTTCCACCACTTGATCTGCCAGGCGACACCGCCTCGTCCGTGTAGAGGTTTTCCGCGGAGTGAACGGCGGCGCGATATCTTTAGTCCACCCCAGTTCCCTGTCAACCCAGGTTCCCGTCTTCCATGTAAACCGTACCGTCCCGCTCTCAGTCCGGGCTGTCAGCGTGATGTCACGATCCTGCGCTCATCCTTCTCGTCCTGCGTGATTCCAGCTGTTTATATCTGACGGCGTGTCGTATATAACGGAATCAAAATGCAACTTATTTACTCAACCGTGACCGTTCGGGAAAATGTCAGCTCCATTGCCATGTCCCTACTCATCCATCAACCGTGCACCTGCCAACCAGCTCATCTAACTGTGCCTCTGTCACTCCGGCTGACTCCTCCCCCCGCCCCCCTGCTCGCGTCGGTCATGTCAGACGACTCTGACCGGTCAGTAGTGCGGGGATGACATGCTCCGTTCAACTGGCCGACTGACGCCAATGCTGCACCCAGGGATATAATGGCGCCGCACTCTACTGATGATAGGCTGAAGTTAGGCGGGTACTACGCTGATTGGCTGATGTTGAGCGAGTACTCATGATTGGCCAGCATTGCGCGGGTACCCCGCTGATTGGCCCGTGTTGCGCAGGCGCTCTGCTGATTGGCTGATGCCTCACGACGCTGCTTGTTGCTTGCTGCTGGCCGCGCATGTTACCTTGCAACGTTGCTGTGAATCCATCGTGTAATTTTAACTAACTTATGCAATAAATATGATGAGAATACGTGCTTGTGCCTTTTGAAATGGAACTGGTAGGTCGTGCTCCTTTGGGAGCCGGTCGGACTTGTCCTTCACGGCTGCTAGAAGAACTAAAACGATTACTTACTGATACTACAAAAACGGTGGTTGGATGCTGAAACAGTTTGCGCAATGCGCGAGTGGATGCGGGTGGCTATTCAAATACATTGAACGGCAGTTTTAACTGCAGGATGCGCACGATGCAGAGATAAAAAGTAAATGATGAAATTACATGTATTTTTAATACGCACCCGCATCCACTTCACGCGGCTGCGCGGACTGTTTCAGGCTTTAGCATTCCGTCAAGCGCCGCTGCAGTCGCCCCAACGCTAGTCACCAGTGTGGAGCCTGGGCTTCGACTCAAACGTTACAGGCGCCCACAGTCCCGCCAGTTACATTCTGCTCAGGGGCGCAATTGCCCCCCCCCCCTCCTAACGAGTCACGGGGGGGGGGGGTGCGAAACTGGCCCAGATGCATGTGTATGGATTTCAAAATATGGCAGCTGGCTTTTCAATAGCATATGGCAGATGGATTTCAAAATCCACAGCAAAGCCCTCGAACTAGGATGATTATTCTAGCGCAATCATGGGGGCTCTGACACCTAGTCCGAAGTCAACCCAGGGAGCTTCACGAACATGTCCAGAACTGGCCCTCAGCCCAGGAAGGCGCAGACCCCATGCGACATCCTGGATGCGTCCTGGCTCAAGGACCTTTTTGATGACCCTGGCCTAGTTTAGCTCATATGTTCGGAAAATAGAAAAACGGGGCCTCAGAATTAAGTAGCCGAAATCCGTAGTTTTTCATACCAAAGATTGTTTGTGTGAGGGCAGCCATGACAGGCTTGCGCCACCCTTTCCAAAGGTCTGGCTGATCCCCTGCTTCTGCGTACCAACATCGCCAGAACCGCCGACCCGACTTGTCCGACCAGCGCCGCCGTTCCGGTGGCCGCTGACGAACTGCTGCCCCGACCACGGGTAGATACAGCAGCCGGCAGTCATTCGCCGCACAGTCCCTACATAATCCACCCCTACTTTATCGGGACCCGGTCGGAGGCGTAAGTGAGACGTGTAGGTGCCCAAACGCCCACAGTTTTGTCGTCCTCGATAACACGCATGGTTCGCAGACAAATCAGTAACACTGATCTGGTCGTTTGAACCCAACTTAAGCGTGCCTCACAGTCAGGCGGTTTCTTTCAGTCAAACGAAGCAATATTTGTAATTATGTATTAAACAAACGTATTTCTCGGCTCAGCAACTGCACCGGCACTGAAGGACACTGTTGCTCCCAACACCATTCACGCATCGCGCAGGTGCAGCGCGTACACACAAACTGAACAATCTCGGAAAGTTGCTCCAGCTCACAGGAAACTGACCGTAGGCTTATATTATGCACACAGCACAGCCGGGTCCTGTTCACACCGCGCGCGCACACCGCCAACAAATGTCTCTCCGAGCAAAGCGCAACTCGCGCTATATCAATTGGCAAAAGCAAGTTACTCCACGAAGCTCTGAGCCCTGATTGTAACTCCGGAGTCGTCGCCAGCAAGCCGCGACGGAAGTTGGCAGAAAATAGACGTGAAGGTGAGTCAAGGCCGCACGGCGAACGTTCCCCGAGGTTCCTTCCCTATCTTCGATAAGCATATATATACACTAGATACAGCACACACGTTTGGCGGTCTGCGAGCCGCTTGTACTTGGTCACCTCCGTCTCCTACTCCGTCTCCGAGGTCTGGCAGCCGGCAGCTCTCTCAGAGGAAGAACAGCTCGTTGGCCAGCTTCAGGTGGTGCTGCTGGTGGAGGGACTGGCCCACGAGGAAGGCCAGTCGGTGGGCGTAGTGGCTCGGCGCCGGCACGCGCACGGTCGACTGTCGGACACAGAACAGAACGCACCGTCACCACTCACGTCCCAACAGCTCACTTCACAGCTGGATGATTTGGGTTTAAGGGCACCTGAGCTACTAGGCTATGTGTAGCTTATACTTAGCAATGGAGTTTAAAGTGAGTGGGTCTACTGACATTGGCGATTTGGAGTTATTGACACTAGGTTATAAAGCCGATTTTTCTGGATCTAACTACGTACTGCATTTGTCCAGATTCACTCTAGTCGCAGAGATATTTGGATTACCCCAGAGAGCGTCTAGCC
>JARBER010202190.1:0-14357 GCA_030265075.1 Balanus glandula | reverse complement strand
GCGTCTCGAGCCGCTCTTCCCTGTCTACCCCCTCCCCTCCTGACCGTCTGCGTGTCGCCGCAGTCGGTGCCACCAGCGGCAGTCCATCTACACGGTGCTGCGTCTCGAGCCGCTCTTCCCTGTCTACCCCTTCCCCCCCTCCTGACCAGCTGCGTGTCGCCGCAGTCGGTGCCACCAGCGGCAGTCCATCTACACGGTGCTGCGTCTCGAGCCGCTCTTCAACGTATCGGAGGTGCGCGACTACAAACACCGGCTCGGCCTCGACAAGAAACTGGACCAACTCCGACGGCAGATCACGGTCAGTGGAGACGACACGGCTGCTGTTCGTGGGGGAGGGGGGGGGCGTAGCGGGCTGCGCCATAGTCATGGGTTGGAGGGGGCGGGGCTCGCTGTGGTAGAGGTGACCTGCGGCAAGACTGGACAGTTGATGTCCAGGTGGAGACTGAGCCATTCATGGAACACACTGTCAGCCCCATCCCATTCCAGCCCATCCAGCCAGATCCAAATCCATTCCAATCCATATTCATACTTAATGTGGCTCCCGTTTCCACCCATTTCCACAAATTTCAAATATTTAACTGCTTTTAGTGGTAAAAAGTGATATGGTCCGTCCCATTCCAATCCAAATCCATTCCACTCCATGAATTCTCCAAAAGTTTGCCCTAATCCCATCCATATCCATTCCATTTCCATATCCATATGGGATTTCCATTCGATGAAGGGTTCTAGTGGAGACTGGGCAGCAATTTTGGTTGGCTCGCACAGGCATGGAGGCACGGCAGTGAGGTTGCAGTTTAGGCTTATTTCTGGTTTCATTATAGGCATGTTATATGAGGTGAAATTTGGTGAAATCCGGTGAATTTGGCGCAGCTTTCCCGTTTGATATGCCTTAATTATGTGCACATTCCTCATTTGTCAAAATCCGATATTTACTTTGCCTTGTTTCACTTCACCTGTTAGTGGAGCCTGGCTCTGTTGGCATTGAAGTGAATAAATACAAAATACAAATATTGATTCGCTGGTCGGTCTGTTTTGCCGAGTCTCCTAATCTCTGACGCTGCTGACTGCTATCACTGCCGCCAGGTTGACACGGATGTCGAGCTGCTATCGTCACGGGGCCGAGAGCAGCTGGAGAGGCTGGCCGACTCCGACCTGGACCAGCTCAACTACACCGCCTTCGCCGTGGCCGTACGTATGACGTCATCAGTCCCAGCTGCGATGCGGCCAATCGGCGTCTGCCGCCTGCCACTAGCGATTGTGTTTACCTATCCATAATTTAATCTAGCCACTCTAGACACTAGCCAATTATCTTATTGTACATTGAATGACGTCAGATCCAAACATGCGTCGTTATTGTCCCCTGCAGCGGGGCACTTCCAGCGTCGTGACCCCGTTCACCACCTGTCTTCTCTGGCACCGCTAGTTGGAGGAGCACATCACCGCTATCGACATGGACGCTCTGGGAGACGAGCTGGAGGCGGCCAGCCAGGAGCTGCCCAGAGCCGAGCGGGAGGTGGCCACCCGACTCAGGAACCAGGCCATCATCCTCAAGGCGCAGCAGCGCGTGGTGAACGGCATGCAGGACATCGTGCAGAGCATCAGGGTGAGTTGGCTGGATGTGTTTGTGTGCGGGAGACGAGTGGTGAAGGACGCTGTGGTAGAATAGATGGGATAGATGGAACGAAGTACAGACAGAATGAAAGAAATAGAAATAAATCTGCGGTAACTTGGAGATAAAGCTTCTTTCTAAAGTTGCGTACATTATTTTCTTTCTTAAGTGTTGTTTTTCGTCTGGAATTGATCTGTTTTATGTATGTTTTGTGGCTGGTACTAATTATTGGAAGCAACTGTAATTTTTCTCGTTTCGCACGATTGCATCTCCCCGGCTGCGTGTTTTTTTTTATCCCTCGACGTGTTGCATGACGTGTTGAACCATTTCTATTATGCAATGTGTAAGCGTACTTTCTACATGCCCTCGATATCCACTAGATGTACATACTCCCCTGCTCGACTGGTCCCGACAACAATCAGCTACAAGTTACAGCAACTAGCCTGTCCTTGCGCAACAAAGATTCAGATATGGCCTTTACGGGCTGCTCGCTTGCTGGCGCTCAGCGGCGGAGAAAATAAATAACAAAAACGTGCGACGCGTCTTCGTTGAGATGTAGTCTAGTCAGTCACTAATCCAAGATTCCTTGTCACTACCTACTAGGTACATACCTTTTCAGTATTCTCTGTTGATGGAATGGCACTCAGACCGAAGGTTTTGTACCTAGGAACGCGTTCTCTCTAGAATCGTTCCCCTAACGTGACGCGTGTTCGTTGTTGTTGCCGTTGGGACGGAGTTTTTAGCGATATTTTTTCACCGCGGCTCTGGCGTGGACGGCGTCCTTGAGCGGCGGCCGTGGCTCGGTCTCACCGGACTACGCTGCCAGTAGCTGCACATAACCCCGGCCGCAGCTGCCGCCGGGGGCTGTGCCAACCGGGGGCTGTGTCATACAGCAGAAGTAACAAAGCTACCGACATAGGAGCTCACCTGGTGAAGAACTACGTAACGGAATAGTGATGTGATTTTTATGTTCACTGAAAGCTTCAAAATATGCGATTTTGAAGGTTCAGCGTGGGTACTTCCGTCATCTTTACGTGAGATACGCTCACGGGCTCATAGTTTTGTTGGTTGTACTATATGCAGCTGCCCCCCGATTGCCAGCTCTGGCTGCATTGCTGAATGAGCTTGCATGCGACGCCCAATACTGTACTACTGCCAGTCGCACACACGGGGGCAAAACATGACTCGTATGAGACGAAGATTTTCCAAAATCAGCACGACTATGCCTTACGGACCACTGTCGGCAAATTATGCCTCTTCCCCTGCTCCATCCCGGCCCTTCCTCCGGAGTCCCTATAGGTCTCCCCGGAGTCCGGAGCCCTTCCCCGGAGTCCCGAGGTCTCCTCGGAGTCCGGAGCTCTCCCCTGGAGTCCGAAGCCATCCATCCGGAGTCCAGAGCCCTCACTTCATAGTCCCGATGCCTTCCCGGAGTCTGGAGCGATCCCCGGAGTCCGGAGCTCTCCCCCGGAGTCCGAACTTACCACTGGTACCCTCCCCTTTGCCCCTGACTGACCCTCCTTCTGCCCGCATAACTCACTGCCTCTCTACAGAGGCACATTCTGATCCTCCCTCTGTCAGCAGAATTCGATGGCCTCTACAGAGGCACATTCTGACCCCCCCCCCCTCTGTCGGCAGAATTCGACGGCCTCGCTGCAGCAGCATATTCTGATCGCCAACAGCAGCCTTCCGGAGGTGGTGCGGCGTCTGACGACCCAGGCCGAGGCGGCAGAAGTGTATCTGCGCACCCGAGGCCGCGACCTCGTCCTCAAGGTCAGTCATTCGGGCCCCCAGGTCAGACAGGCAGGTCTGCAGGTCAGATAGACAGCCAGTCAGTCAGTTATTCAGTTAGTCAGTCAGTTAGTCAGTCAGTCAGTCAGTCAGTCAGTCAGTCATTCAGTTAGTCAGTCAGTCCTGCAGGTCAGTCACATACAATGCTCAGGTAGCGGTTAAATATGCATACTGATGAGTTTGATAAGAACTGGCAAAAGCTTGTGCACTGCTCAGTGCTCAGTATATGTTACTTAAGTCAAAATAAAGGCAAAAATATCGCCAACAGCACGCAACAAGTTTGTTGTGAAAATGTTTATGTGTTCATCATTCACTAATCTTGTATATTGGTTTGCGTATCGAAACACTTACAAACAGTTTGGCTTTTCTTTTGATTAAAGGGGCCATAGATAACAGTAGACCTACTGTTACATGTTAATTGTTATGTTATGATGTACTGTCTACTGCTATCTATGAAGCGACATATTATTAGCAAAAATTATAATTTGTAGCAGCTTGTTTATATTGAGCAGTTGCCTGATCAGGCTGTCGACAAAATGTTTCATATTCGATTGCGTGTGTTAAATTAGCATGTCATTCATGTTGCACCGTCAGGGCGTTTTTGTATCTCATGTTGTCTTATTATATCAATGTAACGTATCTCCCTTGCGTCAATACATATCTTTAGCATTCGACCATTTTCATTGTAAAATACATATCTCTTTAGCCACAGAGATGGGCCGAGCTTATACCAGCCCTCGTCTTAGTTCAGTTTTGTGTTTTGTAACAGCTGACCTGCCCTGACTTACCCGTGACCTTCTCCTGTCTAGCCCTGACCTGCCCGTGACCTGCCCGTGACCTCCCCGTCTGCGGTCGGCAGCTGGCGGACCAGTTCACGGCCGAGTTCGAGGAGCGTCTGGACGGGTACGCCGACCGCGTGGAGCTCTCCTTCCGGGAGACGCTGGGCCGCTGCGACCCGATCAGCGCCGTCTACAACTCCACCAGCGTCACGCTCTGCAGCAACGTCCTCTATCCGTTCGTGAGTGCCGCCCACCAATAACGCAACCCGAGCAAAGGCTCGTAACGCAACCGCAGAAAAGCCTCGCTCTGGTTTTGTTTGTTGTTTTTGTTTTTCAAAGGGTATGATTGACGTTTCTAATGAGAATTAGGTCAGACAATTATTAAACTAATACAAGACTGTTATATGTTTCATGCTTATACCTACGATGAATCATCTTCAGGATTCGCATGCAAAACTTCCTACTTAATAACTGTGTTCGTGTCGTGCGATGCCTTAGTTTTGTTTCCAACGTCTCACGGTCTCTCTCCCCTCGCAGACTTCACAGAACGCCTTCTGGGCGGCGGTCACGTGTCTAATGTCCACCTCCCCCTCCGTGCCTCACAGAACGCCTTCTGGGCGGCAGTCACGTGTCTAACGCCCCCCCCCCTCCGTACCTCACAGAACGCCTTGTGGGCGGCGGTCACGTGTCTTATGTCCCCGTTCTCCGTACTTCACAGAACGCCTTCTGGTTGGCGGTCACGTGTCTAACGCCCCCTCCCCCCTCTCCGTACCCCACAGAACGCCTTCTGGGCGGCGGTCGGCTGGTGTCTGCTGCTCTTCATTCCGTGCATCATCCTCAGTCTGGCCTTGACGCCACTCTTCCGCAAGGCCGAGCCCTTCTCCGAGGGACTGATGGACACGTGAGTGGGCTCTACCGCTTCTGAGGGAGGTAGACGGGTATGTGAGGCTGGGTCCTCCGAGGGACTGATGGACACTTGAGTGGACTCTACCGCTTCTGAGGGAGGTAGACGGGATGTGTTTGTGAGGCCGGGTCCTTCTCCGTGGGACTGATGGACACGTGAGTGGGCTATACTGATTCTGAGGGAGGTAGACAGTGGGTAGGAAATCGTGCTCAAAGGGGCGGATAAACGCGTAGGCTGGCGCTGTTGCCTCTAATGTCTCTAACAAGGTGTGTATATATAATGCATGTATACGTACAGTGTGGTTGTGATGATCGTTTTCCGTATGTACATCAGCTCATTGTCACTGTGGTTGTCATACTTTATACACCCAGTATTAGAGATGCAAAAATGTATCCAAAAACAGGAACCGGCGCCGGCCCCGTCACAGCTCATCATGAGTTGGGACCGGCATCAGGCCCGGCCACATGTGGCAGAGCCGGCCAGGCCCGGCTTGCAGCAGTATGCATGTCGTCTACACCAGCATACATTTAACTATAATTTCACCCCCGAACTTGTGCTGAGCCCGGCATGAGACCGGCAAGCCTGGTTCAGACACACCATCAGGCCCGCCGGGCCTGAATTTCGAGCCGGCGCCGGCTCCGTGGTCCTGAAATTTGCATCTCTACCCAGTATCCTCACCGTACTGGGATACTGCTGCCGTCCTGTGTCTGTGTCTCAGTTGTTTCTCTGCGTCTCTGTTCCTCTGATGTCTGTGTTATTATGTATCCATCGCGACTTTGTGACTCTGTGTCTCAGTTGTGTCTCCGTTGTGACTCTGCAGCCCTGTCTCCGTTATATATCTGGGACTCTGTGTCTCCGTTGTGTCCCTGTTGCTCTGTATCTCCATTGTGACTCTACGCCTTGTGTGTTGCAGGGACTACCTGTATGACGCGTACGGCGACCAGGACAACATTCCTCTGGCCAGGTGAGCACCAGACGCACATAACACACATTCCTCTGGCCAGGTGAGCACCAGACGCACATAGCAGTGGACAACAACACCGTATAAGATGCTGGTCTCTCTTGCCTTGCCTGGTGCCCCTCATCAAATACATTTCAACGCCTAACTAGACAATTTTTACTCTTTACATTGCTCGTGTTTTGCATTTTCATCGTATTTCATGTATCATATTTTCAGTACAAAACAAATTGTCTCATTCAATATTGGATTTAGTATTTTTCTTCCATGTCTACAAGCCGCAAATCTGTCCAAATCGGACGCCAACCAACCGGCTACCCCGTCACTACGGAACGAACAACGCCACTCCCCAATCTCTCCAGCCTCTGTAGATGTCACTACTGCTGCCGTGTGCAGTGTCTGCGTCCGACACGTAGCCCGTACCTGATCAGTGATCAGTGCTAACACAGCCGTCCTGGTCTCCCGGCAGTGTGCGTGGCAGCGGCGGGGAGCGGCGGCGGGGTCGCTCCAATGACCTGAGCCGGGCCGGGGCCGGGGCCGGCGGCTACAGCCCCGAGTCGCCCTCGTACTCTGCTATCCCGCCCCGCGGACAGCTGTTCCCGCTGGGAGCCACGGGAGACCACACGGCAGACACGGAGCCCAAGGCGCCGCCCATGTGAGTACTGGGCGGACAGCTGTTCCCGCTGGGAGCCACGGGAGACCACACGGCAGACACGGAGCCCAAGGTGCCGCCCATGTGAGTACTGGGCAGTGCTGTCAAGATATTTGTCTGGCATAACTCAACTAACTGTCGAAAAAGCGCGATAGTTCCATTTAGCGACTTAGTGCCGAAAGGACATGTGGATTACTCCACATCCACATATAAACAATCACACATTCCAAGGCGGTATGTTTGTTTTATAGGGCACCAACGCGTGACGAAATCTGTTCAAGGCCTACACCGTGGGTGGCCTCATTCCTGGATACTATGCGATTGTGTTACGTTCTGCAATTGATATACGCTCTCCGCTGACTAAGCATGACATGCACCGAATGTCCGTGTTACTCCGGTTCATCGCCAGCTGCGTCCGGCGCTGTGGTACTCCGCACCTGCTGTAACTGACGTCTGTGTCTGTCCGTCTATGACTGACGTCTGTGTCTGTCCGTCTATGCCTGACGTCTGTGTCTGTCCGTCTATGTCTGACGTCTGTACCTGGCGGGCTGTGTTCCAGGTGGGACATGACGATGAGTGGCGGACCGCCGGGCTACCCGGAGAGCCCTCAGCCCACGCGGGAGCACCCGCCGCCCTACAGCCCCTCGGAAACGCCGTGAGTGGCCGCCGTCTGCCTTTGGCCCGTCCTCCTGCACTCGCTACTTCAGCTCATCTTCCCTTCATTTTATATCATCCTGGCATGACCATCTGCGACTGTTTTTTTTATCCCAGAGAGCCCTCTGTTGTATGTTCATTGCTCGGTTGTTCACCCACAATTGTTGTATTTCGAATGTTTTCCGCTGCTACGACTTTTTCCTGCTCACATGTACCCAGGGGCGTAAGTTTTTGCAAATTATTGGGGTAGCACTAAGTTGTTAGACTTATTTTTACTACACTGTGTACTAGACGTAATGTTAAATTTCAAAATTATTGGGGTTTAAGCTACAACCCCAATTTACATTTAAGCTACACCCATGCATGTGCATTGTGCAGTCTCCCTCAAAAGATCTGTTGGACAAAAGTTCTGAACTTACGGTCTAATCGGTGCTGCATCCAGCGAAATAAAAAAAAGTTTGAGGTAACCCCTGATATATCGCGGGTTAGCTCAAACTAGTTGCTTTGAATTCCGCTGCATACAGCACCGATTAGCAGGCAATTAATGGGGGAGATTGTACACATACTGTTGCGGGTGAGTGTGACTGTACTTACATATGTGCATAATAAAGTATGTACTTTGTGATCTGCGTTTTGATGTGTCAGCTTCTCGTAGCTTGATTAAAACAAAATACTGCATTCATTTTTAATTGGGCCTTTCAATTTCCCTATAAGAATCCACTCACAGGAAATGCGCTCTATCACGGTTTCATCAACAACGCAAGTATGGGTCACATCACACCCTAGTCACCGTCACATGCGTGTTTTCCGACCGTGTGCGGGTTAGTAAACAGCGATGTAAACAGCGATCGTCGATCGGTGTATCACCTTCACCCCGTGCTGTGTGTGTCCACAGGATGCTGAGCCACGCCTAGATCTGAGCGGAGCGGGAGTCGACGTCCGAACTCGATGACGTTTCTGTCCGCCCGGCCTCCGCCACCGCCACCGCCACCGCCACCGCCACAATCAACCGACCGCCGACCACCGCTCGGTCTCCGATGAAGTGGCCTCCGCTGGCGGTCTCCGGTGAGGCGGTCTCCGGTGAGACCTCTGGCGGTCTCCGGTGAGATGGTCCTCTGGCGGTCTCCGGTGAGGCGGTCTCCAGTGAGATGGTCCTCTGGCGGTCTCCGGTGAGGTGGTCCGCTGCTCCGCTGTGCTGCGGCGCCTACTGTGCAGTAGTCTGCTGCCTGTCGTCCGGCTGTGCTGCCTGCGGGGGACACCCCTGCTGTCCGGCGGGATGTGCTCTGCCGGAGGTACTGAGTGCAGTGGACACCCCTGGTGTCTAGTGGGAGGCACTCACCGCAGAGAGGTCCTTCTCTGGACGGCCAGACCTTCTCCGGTGGGCGATGAACTGGTGCTCTATATGGAGTTCAGTGGACTGGAGTCTGGCTCGGTGGCTATCGTTCGGAGCTGGAGACCGTCTGATCCCGCCGGTAACTGCCGCAGGGGAGAGTGTCCAGCCACGCCTTCCCCAAGACGAATTGTGATATTGCGTGCGCTGGAGAGACAGATGTGGGTGCTAGTGCGGGCTCCGCTAGCTCGGAACTAGAGCTCTGCTAGCCCTGAGCCAGAGCTATGCTAGCCCTGAGTGAGAGCTCTGCTAGCTCGGAGCCAGAGCTTCCCTAGCTCGGAGTCGGAGCTCCCCTAGTTCGGAGTCGGAGCTCCCCTAGCTCGGAGTCGGAGCTCCCCCAGCTTGGAGCCAGAGCTCTGCTAGCTCGGAGCCTCAGTTTCGTTATCTTTGAGCCAGGGACTCCGCGTATATTGTGCGTTGAGTATGGATCAGCGCAATGATGGTGGTTTCATTGTTTTGACTTATTTTGCAGCCTGCCGACCGGTTTCACTCACTGACATGATCTTGTTGTCCTGTGTTTTGAACGAACGGTGTTTAATCAAAACGTGACGGTACCATGCATATGACTAGGTCTGTGAGAATACTAGCGAGTGACGTGATCTTAATGAAAGAACGTGTGTCTTCACGTGAATGTCTGTCAATATGTTGATCAATGGCTTATCGTGTACGCCCATACATTTTTTTCTAACCGCGCTCGAAACTGTTATACCGTTAACTGTAACGGTCGGGAAGAATCGCGCCCGACCGTACATTTCTCTCCGTTATAAAGGGAAGAACGCTCACCCGCTTGTGGATACATTTGGTGCCAGAGGTTGACAGAGCTCGTGAGAGCTCTTACACCCATTGCCTCGCGTTTATCCATACTACCAGTGCCGTAGCGCCGACGTATTTTTATAGTGTGTAACTATATGGGGCGAGGACGAAGTGTCATGCTACTCTGTACGTGTCTAAGCCCGATTTGTCAGAGAAGGGGCGATGTACCACAGGCCCCGAGGCTTTTCGGGCCTGGGGTGAAGGCTCCTCCGGCCCCGAGAACCCCGTCGGGAGCGGGGATGGAGAGGTAGGGCTGGAGTGTCCCGGTCCCGAGCTCTGTGATTGGTGGAACTTTGGTGCACTGTTGATGACTTAGCCAGCCGCTCGGACTACTGTGTGATGATGTAGGTGCTCGCGTAGCTGGAAGTTTTGACTTGCTGACATTGTGGCAAACAGTTAGCGTGAAACATTTCCGAAACTAACCCAGTAGGTAATTGCATGGCAGTTGAATTTGCGCCATCAAAACATCACAAACGTATTCGAACTATGTTTTTACATCATGAATTTCAGTGATTTCGTTGTGAGTTGTCATCAGTTTTATCTGTTGTCACTCGAGTGGACCCAAAGTGTTTTTGTTGAGAAGTGGTAGTCATTGCGTTGTATCGTGGTCATATAGGCCCACGGATATAGCTGGGGCCTGGTGTGAAGAGACACGTGGCTTAGAAAGCGTTTGTCACACACCGATGTTGCTTGGGGGCTGGGACGGAATGTATGGTTAACTGCAAATCGGCAAAGCGTGTTTTGAGATGATCACTCATAAATGAAGTGTCTAGTGTGTAGTTGTACGCAACGTTTGTCAACAGAGTGATATTCTACAAGTGCACGGGCGAATGTATGTAAAATGTAAATATACGAAGCTTTTGGATCATCTGAGTATCATGATGGAGCGGGAAGCACTGGGGGAACCTGAGACAGTGAGTGAGTTACTATATATTGAGTCGAATGTTGGATACTGCAGACGTAGTCCACCTGAATCTCCCAGAAGGCCGCGACACGGGCGCGTTGGTCAATATACTTGCAATGTCGATAATCCTTCTCAGGTGGCAAGAGATGGCTTAAGATATTCTTTTGAGCGTAGGTAACTCAGTACTGTAAGAGTCCATACTTTCACACCAGCATCGTGACTTTTCTCACCTCAGTCTTTGCACTACACACTGCAAACTACCCACGCGTTCGTCCCACATAGCGGTGCTTTTGAATGCAAGTTTGCATTTGAATATAACCACCTGGTGCCCGGCGTATCACAAACACCGAGGGCTAACTGTCGCGGTTTCTCTCCCGCGCCCCTGCATTACGACACACCTATTGCACCACGTCACGTCCCGTCCCGCCACGTCTCGTCACGTCACATACTTCGACACCTGGCAAACATGTTTTGACGGTATGTCACGTCACTGCTGAGAGCAGGCGCCGGCGGCCCCCGGCTCCGTGGACCAGTTGCCGGCGCGACTTCAGAGGGAGTAGCAACGGGACTCCGAGAGAAGCGTCGCTGCTGTCTCAGATTCCAGAAGCGTGTCCTGTGGACTTATCTTGGAGAAGCCGTCTGCTGCAAATCTCGAGTCTTCTCTGCGCCTCCCTCCGAGTTCTTCAAAGGAGTCTCAATATCCCTCTCTAAGTCCTTCCATAAGCATCTGCCAAGTTATTTGGCCGCAAGTAGAGCCTCCCGTGTTTGCCAAGCCTCGCTCGAGAAACCGCAAACCTCTTGGTCGGCCTACCTCGTCTCTCGGTTGTCCGTTCGGTGCTGAAGTCGACATCCGTTCGTCGTCCGCTGTCCAGTGCAGGTCAGAGGTAGACGTCCTCTGGACAGCTTCATCATGCGGTCCTGCTGGAGTCTGGTGCTGCTGGTCGCCCTGCTGGCTCTCCTCTGCTTCACCGCGAGTCTACACGCCGCGCCCACAGCCGATGCAGGTGAGAGGTGTACTCTTCAACAGCGAGGGTACTGAACACTCGCACAGTCACCGAAGTTTTTTATAGCTTATTATGATGCTAATAATGTTACAAATGATGAAAAAGTTGATGATCGGGCCTTAGGGCCGATTTTGGTTGTAAAGGCCATGTTTTCTATAGGTTCTGTTGTGTTCTCACGTTACGTGTCTGGTATCTGGCCTCTTTAAAATCGAACAAATCTAAACGCAGGACAGCGCTAGGTGTTTTGAGTACTATGGCAGTTTGTTTAAAATTCAGACCGCCCGACACTGTCGGTGTGAGGACTGAACTGACAACCAACGTTTCCATCAAAGCACCACATAGATCCAACCAGCATTTCCACCTCAGCACCGCATAGATCCCTGCTACTCTGACCTACCACATTGCAGACTCGACCTGTGATGGCTGTTCTTGTGATGGCCTCTGTCCAAGTGACCTGTCCCGGTGACCTGACAAATGACCTGTATATTGTTAACATGACCGCTGTTACGGAGACCTAATCTTTGTCCAGTAATCGGACCTCTGTCCAGTGACCTAATCTCTGTCCAGTGACCGGACCTCTGTCCAGTGACCTAATCTCTGTCCAGTGACCTGACCTCTGTCCAGTGACCTGACCTCTGTTCAGTGACCTGACCTCTGTCAAGTGATCTGACCTCTGTTCAGTGACCTACCCCTCTGTCCAGTCACCTGACCTATGTTCCAGTTACTTAACCTCTGTCCAGTGACCTGACCTATGTTCCAGTGTCCTTACCTCTGTCCAGTGACCTGACCTATGCTCCAGTTACTTGACCTTTGTCCAGTGACCTGACCTCCGATCTTTTCTTCAGCCGCACCGCCGCCTCTGAGGATAAACGCACAGGTCGCCGCACCGGGTGGGCCTCCACCCACCTTCCGTTGAAGCCTGGCGGGGCTGATAGCGTCTCTGAAGGCTGCACAGAGCTCCTGGAGGGTTCTGAAGATTTCTGAAACTACTGAAAGCGTCAGAAGACTCTGAAGGCGTCAGAAAGTTTCTAAACACAAGGCGTACGAATCCTGCTGAATTTGACGAACACATCTCAAATGAAGGCTGCTGAATACATTCGACGTTTACTAGGAGTTACAGGTGTCTGCTTACCAATGTGTAATCTGTAATATACATGCTTTGACCAGCCTGACCGCCGACCATGCGGTAAGTACATGTCTAATCTGCACCGTCCCCCGCCTGTTGCCCTAAGTTCTCCGGAGTCCAGACCCGGCCGGTACGCGCGTCTCGGACCGATGCGTGCTGCTAGCAATGTAGGAGCAGCGAGGCAGGACGGAACCGGCCTTTAGCAGCGGCAGGCTTGGTGCTGTGGCGCCCTCATGTATCCGGCGCTGTGTGGAGCGTGCCGCTTAGGGCGTATCTCGCGTCGTGTGCGGTGTGTAATCGGATTTGTGCAAAACGATGTGTATCGTGTGGGGGGAGGGAGGGAGGGGATGCGGTATCAATAGTAAATAGTCTGGAGTAGCTCTCGGTCAGACGTTGGCGCGCCCCGGGCGCTATGGAGTTGTCGTTTGCGATGTGTAGATCCAGTACATGAGCCGCGGGAGCGGGGTGTGTTATTCCAAAGAAACCCATCTCTGCACGACACGACCACTGTATTTCTCTAAAGCGACACAGCCTACATGGCGAGGACACCGAACAGCAACAGTCCTACGTCTACATCACAGTCTACAGCGGCTACAGCACGATCTACAACGTGTTTAGGAGGCCACGCCACGGCAGAGGTGTGGGGGCGGTGTACAGATGTTCCCCAGACAGGCCGCGCGCCGGGCTCTCAGGCATCGGACGTTAGTTAATGGCATGACAGGTGGTGGTGACGACGTAATCTAGCATTGTATCTATAACTGGTCCAATGGAAGAAAGGTGATTGAATGCCACGATAAATGACATCCCCGAGGACGTTTTTCGGTTGTAGGAAAATATCAGTTTTAGGAATAGGGGAACTATTATTTTCCGTCATACAGTTCAGGGAAATATATCATTTTCATTCATAGGGAAGTAGATCATTTTCGGTCACGGGACAAAAATCAGTCTCATTGAATTACCCTGTCAAAATCGCATCGCAGGTGTTATGCAAAAACAAAACATCAACTCACACACAGGCAGAGACAGTCATTGCCTGACACGTTATTACGAGTCGTGAACACTGCCGAGGTAGCTTATTGCCCAGCAGGTAAAACACATTGCAATTGTTGGACATTTCATTAAAATCTACATATGATGCGACCTACTACTACTCGGACCATGACTTACATTAAATGAGATGGCCCAACATCATGAATTAAAGCGAAAGAACAGCACGAAAAAAACGTCCAGCTTTGTGACTACCACGATTGTTCACCGTGATTTGATGACCCGATTCACGTGTGGTTTACACAAGAACACACTTGTACATTGTCCTTGTTCGTCAATTGTGGACTCCTCTTTATGGATCGCGTTGGTATGCCCGACAGGCCCCATCTCATCACTGTCAGAGCGACGGACTATCCTGTGTCGAGCTACCGCCATTTTCACAAAGCTTTGTTCATTATCTTCCCTGAACTGATCCAACCCGATCATCCGTCCGACAATAAATAAGACAGACCAAACAACTAAGTTCCGAAGGCGAACTCATTTACGTCTGGGATAAATCCTTTCGAAGACTAAGTAACGTAAATCACTTTCGAAAAGGAGTCAGCGAAATCAAACTAAGGACAACAAGCAGGGACGCACGGCAATCAACCCCTTTTCGTAACGACTTCCAACGCTCCCACCACTTCCGTCGGTCAGACACGAGCGCTCAACGACCCTGACTCACAAAAGCTCTCCGACTCCGCAACGCACTCGCGTAACCGCCATCAGTGATCCACGCCCACTACCACA
>JARBER010202189.1:0-21697 GCA_030265075.1 Balanus glandula | reverse complement strand
ACGTTTCCACATGTAGCGTCGCAGAAAACACAGCAGCACTTCACAATTCACAATCGAATGCACAATACACATTACACATAAACCAACTGCTTGACCTGTGCTACCACTGACTGTCGACTATTGTACCCCTTTCCTGCGTTAGTTTCTTCAACCTCTGGCTTTACCAATGATGCTGGTCAGTTCTAAAGCTGATCATACTGCTTATCCTCTACCTATTCTCTGCTTTTCTGTCCTGCGTTTTTCCCAGGCCTACCAGCTCTACCCACTATCTTTTTTTTGTCCTATCCTGCTTTTTCCCAAAAATGGTTCCCAAGGATCCACAACTTGGAGGGATGGTGTGGACCAGCAATAGAACATTATTTTAGTGCCGTGGTGCGTTAAAATCTGGCTGACTATTTGTTTTCCAACACACACATAGACCAAGTCGCAGGTGTTGCTACCTGTCTACGTTATGAAGTTTAAAACTTGCCTGTAGTTTGGCATTTGGAATTGCAGGCTAAAGTTTTATTTTGTGTTTGTCGTCAGCTGGAGTGCTGGTGAGAAGTGCAATCATACAGTCTGACATCATATTACCTTTACCTTTGTAACGTGAAGGTCTTCGTTACAAGCTGATAAATAGCCGTCCAGTAGGTACAATGCAATATTGTGTGTAAGTTGTTCAAAGCTGCTGCGAGGAACATGGTTATAAAATCATTGAAATCACTGACCTTATTCTCAATATTTGTGAAAAGACAGTTTTCAAAATGACGTATCGATATTTAAGCTACAGGCCAATTCTAAATTTACAAATATTCATATGAAAACAATTAAAAAGCTACGGACATATTGATCTGAAGTTTCCAGAAAAAACTGCTGCTGAAATATCAATACACATCATGTTGAAGGCTTCTGCATTCATAAATAATTATAATAAGGCCAGTGGCTTCAATGTTTCTAGTGCAATATTTCGGCTTAAGTCCTGAAAGCCTGTCTACATTTAGCATTCAGGGTCTGGTCTTCAAAGAACTGACTCAAGCTATGCGAAGGAGTGTCAATACCGGGAGGCCAACCTCCTCCCCTGAATGTCTTCAGCCCGTGACGATGCCGCGGGGCACCACAACTCATCGCCAGATCCTGCGCAGTGCGCACTCATGCAAATCGCCAGTTCGAGCGGCGCGCGGCCCGGCCCGACCGACCGTTCCGGCATACCTCGGGTGAATTCTCTCTCCAGCGGCCGGCCGCCCGCTGCAGCCGGTACAGAGATACATTACCGGCTGATTTGTGACTATAGCCGAGCGGGCGAGCGAGCCAAGTGCAGAAGCCTGCCTGTAGAGCCAGCACGGGGCTCCGGTCGGCTCTAGTCAGCTCTGGTCGGCTCCGCTCGGCTCCGGTCGGCTCCGGTCCGCTCCGGTCGGCTCCGCTCGGCTCCGGTCGGCTCCGGTCGGTCCCGCTCGGCTCCGGTCGGCTCCGTTGGGCTCCGGTCGTCTCCACTCGGCTCTGGTCGGCTCCGGCTGGCTCCGGTCGGCTCTGGTCGGCTCCGAGGCCGAGGCGGTCCGAGGTGTCCCGGGGGCGGCTGCACGCCGCTATCATCCTGCCAACTGTCAGATAATGTCTGCTCAACGATGTACCAGCTGCCAGGCCTCGCTGCCCACAGTGCTTAACCTGACGGCAGCTGGTCTTCTGCTAAATTGGTACCGGTATAAACTATCTGTTGTTTGCTCATGGGAATATGATGCAACATGAGCAGACAGGGAATGCCAAGTTGATGCTGTTCTTGTGAATGCTATAGAAGATTGTATCATATTGTAAACAAGGCATGGGACCATCGACGTATGTCTAACAGATTCCGTTATGACAGTACATGGCACATGCCAACTTGCCTGATGCTGGCCACATTCGGTCCCGCTTTCTTTGATTCCGTCTTAGCTCGTATGCCAACTGTTAGCTCATCCAAGCTCGTCCCAGCCCCGTCCCAGCTCGTCCCAGCCCTGCCCCGGCTCGTCCCAGCCCTGTCCCGTCTCCAGCTCCTAGCTCCTAGCTCCGGCTCGGCGGCGGTTGGCGGCCTGGCGCGTGCTCGATCGGGCCTCGGAATTCGGCGGCGCGGCGCTCCTGCAGAGAGGAACCACGCCGGTACGCAGGGCTGGCCGCAGCGCCGCAGCTCATCTGCATAAAGGCGTCATAAGTTTGGCGCGGTGGCGGCGCTGGGCGGAGCCGGCAGCGTTCCTCGCGTGGAGTGTGGAGGCAGCAAGCGAGGCCCTTCGCAGGGTGTCTAGGCAGCAAGCGAGGCTCCTCGCAGGCTGTCGAGGCAGCAAGCGAGGCATTTCGCAGGCTTTCGAGGCAGCAAGCGAGGCTCCTCGCAGGCTGTAGAGGCAGCAAGCGAGGTTCCTCGCAGGCTGTCGAGGCAGCAAGCGAGGCTCCTCGCAGGCTGTCGAGACAGCAAGCGAGGCTCCTCGCAGGCTGTGGAGGCAGCAAGCGAGGCCCCTCGCAGGTTGACGTGGCAGCGAGCAAGGCTACTTGCTTGCTGTACAAGTGGCGAGCTGGCGATTTTCGTTAGCAGATTTGTTGGCTATTTTCATTTCAATTACATATGTTACGTCATAGTCTGGTTTGGACGTCAAATAATGTCATTATGCTATCTGTGTAGTGTGTACTTTCACTTATATCGCTGCTTCACCAAATATTTCGAATATTGATTACAGATTCGATACTAAGTTGGTTGTAAAAACATGCCTGACTGGTGCCTGACTGTCTCAGTCTTATTTGGTGATCAGTGATCACAGTTATTTATGTACAGCACTATGACCAATCATGACGCAAAAACTGCCCTGTGAAATGGCATTCTCTCCGTCGAATGACCTTCCAATCGATCATGGGAGTTGTTTATTGGAGTCCAGCTGAGCGGTCTGAGCAGGCTCGTTACTGCTATAGAACCCTCTATCGATTACGTAATCCCTTTGGCCCCTTCCTCAATGGGTTAACTTCACAACTAGTGCCTTTTTACATCGACCTCGTCATGCAATTCGGGGCTACGGACTCAATATCTTCTCAATCCTCGGAACCCTCGGCGTTGGTTGTTTGAAGGCAGTCCGGTGAAAGTGGGGAAGATGCCGACAACTATGTAAAGTAGATGTAATAGCGCGAAAAGGGCGGCATAACTTTGCGCGAGCGGGCGGTATGTTGTCGAGCCAATAGACGAACGATAAGCAAACTAGTGCCGGTATGCGGGACCGGCCCGCTCCGGTTGTTAATTGTTTCGTTGACACCTGGTAGGTATGCGCTAAGAGGCGGCCGCGGCCGGCGAGGAAGTATGAGGGAGGTGTGGGGTATAGTGCGTGTCGTCCGCCCCACCCGAGATCTCGTCAGACATGGTCAAATGGTTTTAGCGCGTGTGGTGTGAAGTTGAACTCCACGTGTCGAGGAATATAAATGGCCCGACGCTCCGACCGAGATTAAATGGAAGTGTGGCGCCTCTCGACGCGAGAGCGATACATTAGCAGCAGAAGACAGGCTTTCTCCCCGCCGCCGCCGCCGCCGCTGCCGCCTCCGAGCCACCGCAGCTACGCGGGTTTTTAGCCGCCACTTTCCACTGAGTGTTGTGAAACAAGGCTTGCCAACAAGCCTCTCTAGCGTAACTGAGCTGGTGACTTGGTGAGCAGCTCACTGCTCGTGTGGTATAAAGACATGGAGCTGCTTCCGGACCTGTCAGCTGTGAAACGAAGTAAACCACACACCATCTTTTGCCCGTTGTGAAGTCTTTCTCTAATTTCAAACGTGTTGGTATCTGCTGAACGCATATCACAATGGTCTTTTCTTTCCAAGTGGAAATTAAGTTTCCTATTGCAAGAGTATTTGTATTATTCTATTCTTAAACTGCACGAAAATGAAACTCGGTAGCGCTTAGCTGAAACTTACTAGGCCCCTTTGATCTGTGTGTTCCGAACCCAACAGATTGTATGTTTAGAAGAAATTGCTACCATGCTCTCAAATAATTTGTTATTCTATATTTGCACTGAAATATATTATTAGCTATAAGAACTCGTTCGTAGTGGCATTATACTATTGTCCTAACTATGGGACAGTGCTTGCTGCCCATTAGTTACGCTGACTGTCGCGATGTTGAAGTAGGAACAGCGACACTTGGAACGAAACTTAATCCTATTAGTGGCAGCCCTCCGGCTATTACTGGCAAGGGGATGACGAAAAGGGCCCCTTATCTCGCCATCTACTTCTCTGATTTGTTTCAAACAATACTGCCATTTTATTCCTCTTAACATGATCTACATTCATAAAAAATAAAGCTCAAATATCGTGAAAATGGGGTAGTAGGGGGCAACAGTCAACTTCTTTAGAGACATTCTTGATCGACTAGAGCGGTCATGTTTACTATCCCATCTCACGGTAACTTATATAGATCGATTAATATTGAATTAAAAACTTTAATATTACTGGATTTTTAAAATCCGAAAATCCTAGGCGGTCCCAGGTCACTCAATGTGGGGTGAACTTAATACGATTTAAAAAAGAATGGAATGAATTAATTAATATGTCATCGAGATATCAAATAAAACAGCTACACAACATTTGTGTATCCATAAACAGTGACAGGTTAGTGAAGAAGGGAGGTTGAAGAGAATAAGCATAATTCCCCTTTTTGAGTCGCCGAAACCACCCATGACAGAAAACAATGGACAGATTTCAGCATAAACTATCATCTTACATCATTTTCAGTGTGATCAAGCATTACCATGTCTCAAAAAAATGATACACACGGTTTTGTTCACCCAAATGTACTGCTGAAGATTTGACCTCCTTAAAAACCATGACATGGATCCGCCCCTGCTTCTAAAAAATATTCAAAAATTTAGAACATCTGCCCAGACCTGTTTTATAAAAAGTTAGTAAATCTCACAAGCTTACCTTTAACCGTTTTGAAGATATTCGGGAAAAACAAGGGTGTAAGATGAAAACGACCCACTCGCCACTAATAGGATTAAGACTGTAGCTTGCAAAAACGATAACACCACAAAACAGGATGGCATTCTTCATTCCATACAGAGATACGCTTTTCGCATCTTTGTCTGGTCGACCGCGTAACGAGAACTGTAAACAATGACCGGCACGGCACGGCTCCAATTAGTTCTCTCATATCCGGTAGCTTCCTCGAGGTCTAACACACTCGACTGGCTGCAAAAGTAATCACACAATGAGCAGCTGCGCCATTTTTGTCGTCTATTCAAAAGCCGCTGATAACGATCGTCTTTTTGATGAATTTACGCGACCTCCTGGCCACTTCCCGTCATACAAAACGGCGTGCTCGTTACCAGGCTCATTAGCATGTGTATGGGGTTTCAGCAACATAAACGCTACACGGCCCGTATGACGGAAATGGTCTCACCGTTAAATACGGGCCTCTCAACGTTGCCGGCCGACGAGAAGTGGACGACTTTTCGGGTCAGAGGCCTCGGTGCTACGCCGCAGACGGGGCCGAGCCATAAAACTAAACTACGCCCGCTGCTCTCACACATCTCCAGCAAAGTGTGCTCTGAGAGATTTAAACGTGCATATTAGTGGCTGAATGAGATGTTACGAAGCTCGCCAGCGTGACGTATGAGCGAGCGGTATCCAACGGTATGCATAATTTCCTGCAATATCGTATCATATGTTGAGCGAAAAATTGTCCAGGCAACGCTAACTAGGCCCACGCAGCTGACAGCAGCCCTAATCGTGCTAACGGTACTGCAGACTGCAGATATTATTATAAAAATTACTATCTCTGCTGAATTTTCAGGAAGTTCATCCCCAAGCCGTTATAATGCAGGGTACTATGCACGACGTTGTTTTGCAACATCCCAATTGCTTTAGATCACCTTTTGTACAAGCCATATTTAGCGACATCAAAAATACTCATGCTTTGGAGCATTTTAAAGAGCCTGGATAAAATTGCGTAAATATACAGGAATGGTCAATTAGCTTCACATTGTGGTTACTGACGAACAAGTTGTGGTGAACCAATATTTTACATAGACTTTATGCATTCCGTTGCCCTTCACTTTTCAAGACTGCGTGGCCTCGCTGAGGGCCTGCTTTTCCCAGTCACGCGAGAAAAAAAAGAAATCTCTTGAACCTAAGCTTTAATGCACGAAGTAGAACGCACAGCGCTTCTCATATTTAGTGGTTGTTTGATAAAACAACATTTTTGCACGTGTAGCACTATTATGTTTAGATATGATGCATATATCCGTAAAAACTTTTTTCAATCATGACACTCTCATAACACTTGAGACATGTTAATGCGGATATATGTAACATATTTGAAATGGGATACCGCTGCGCGTAATAATGTCATTTTATCAAACTTACCACTGAATATGTGTAGGCCTGTACCTCTCAGTGTTTGATAAAATTGTATTCCTTCCGCGGATCGTTAGACTATATTTTGTCCCTTATTGCATGTCCCTTATTGCCCTTATTGCATTCCTTTAAGTTGAAAGTGAAAGTATTATAAAGGTCATGAAAATAAAACACGGAATGCACTTATACCTACATTGCATACTCTACTTGCAAATAATGCATCACCTCTTCTTCTTTGGTAGATACTCTCGTCTCACATTAATGCAACAGCCTACCTGAAGCCCAAATTTCAAATTAAAAACGTTTCAAGATTGTTCCCTCTAAGAATAACATCCGTATAAAAGATGCATAAGTAGTAAGTAAGAATATCCCTATCGTGTGGTATGATTCAAGTCGACGCTGACAGCTTGATACTGACATGAAACCAGAGGTGCGGCAGCTGGTGCCGCTGCTGCCGCGGTTCGATACCCTCCAACGCCAGTTGTCTCCCTGTTATCATCCCCGCCCGGCGCCCACCGCTATAAGCAGGGGTGTAGTTTCCTATTCAGCTGAGGAACTTTAGTCCCTCCAACTGTGGCATCAGCCCCTCCAACTTTGACGAAGAAGTAGGTCAAATTTGGGGAGAAATATACACTTTGTGGAGTTTGAAGGTACTTTAAGCCACTTTGTCCCTGTTCAGCCCCTTCAACACATATGAAGAAACTACGCCCCTGGCTATAAGTTTTAAGTGGCGAGGCTGAGTGTGACTGACGCTGTGTGTAATAAGTAGCGAAGTGGACTGGGACTGACGCCCTGTGTGTAATAAGTGGCGATGCGGACTGCGACTGACTCTTTGTGTTTAATAAGTAGCGAAGTGGACTGGGACTGACGCTGTGTGTAATAAGTAGCGAGGCGGACTGAGACTGACACCCTGTGTGTAATTAGTGGCGAGGCGGACTGCGACTGACGCCCTGTGTAAGTGGCGGGGCGGACTGCGCCTGAGTCCCGAGCGGCACGCCGCCAGTCGCTCTGACAAATAGCCGCCGCTCTGTGCCGCTGCTGTGCCGAATTGTTGGACCGGTATTTCAAGCGGAGATTCCTCCGTTCGAAGCGGCTGCGGCCGACGGCCAGTCTCTGAAATCCTCACGTGCCGACCGCGTTCGAACGGCGTAACAGACGCCGACAGCTCACCGGGCGACGGTCCAACGGCCGGGCCGCCAGCGGGCCGACCGGCCGGCGGCTAATGTGCGGACCTCGGCCCCGTCCCTGGGCTTATCGAGCCCTCTGTCGGACCCATCCCGGGCTTACCGAGCCCTCTGTCGGACCCGTCCCCGGGCTTACCCAGCCCTCTGTTCAGACGCGCCGACAGACTCGCCGTCCACGCAGAGCAATCACTGCACTGCCCATCATGACTGACATCCAGACCCGCTATTGAACTTGTGCGGGCCCAGGTCACACTGATGGCCTTGGACCAGTCACAAGGCTTACTGGAATTCCTATCATTCCAACCCGCCGCTGAGCTCACCGGGCCCATTGGTGCCACCATGACCGTCATCAGACCTACCTGTACATTATGACCGTCATCAGGTTTACCTGGATTTCCTGACCGTCATCAGCGGCCTTACCTGGCCCATTGCCGCCACGAGCCATGGCACGCCCGGATTAACGCCAAGCGGTCCCTTCCCTGCGCTGAATGGGGAGTGTCGCCGTGCTAGATTCACGTGTCCATTAGCTGTTGGGAGAGCATCCGAGCATCGGAGAACATCTGTTCGCCACCTGTTTGCCGATGACACACAGAATTCCAGGACTGTTGACACTAAGTGACATCCACCGACACCCACCCAGAAGTGAAGACACTCTAAGTGACTTTTAAGTACCTCCATGCGCCTGGTATCTGGATGCCTAATTCGGCATTAGTATCGATGTGTGATCGCATCATGTCATACAGGAACATATTACTCTAAAAATATTGAACCAGTTGTCGGTTTTTTTCTGTGGCACAGCACCAAACACAGCGCCTTTCACTCTTCAGCCACCCACAGTTGACGCACCGCATACCTACTGGCTGCCAAGCCACTAATCTCTGGCTTATTTTACACGATGTTATGTGAAATTTGAACATTGATTATTTTAACAAAAATATTTTGGTGTGCATGAAAAAGAATCATTTTATCGTTTCCTTTTTAACAGGGATTACATAAGTCTAATGAGAATTGGAATTATGTGATAAGTATAATTTAAATTTATTGATTATTGAATTTCTGTAATCCGAGATTAAAAAACGCGAAACATGGTGAGAATTATCCTTTCTGGACAACAATATATTTAGTTGGGGCTTGCATTGGTAAAATCTCAGCTTAATATCGTGTAAAATGAACCAGAAATTAGCGCTGCCTGGCAGCTGCAGTATGGCGTGCGAGCCGTCTCGGCCGTCAGCTGTGGACGGCCGCGGAGCGCTGTGTGTGGTGTCAGCGTGGACTCCCAGCAGTGGCGCGTCTGGGAACGACCGGCCGCACCGCTTCCTTGTTCCGTGTGAACGGAGCTGTCCGGACAGTGGGCGCCGCGGGCAGTCAGCCGCGCCGACACCCGGCCAGAAACACACCCAGTCAGAAACACACCCAGCCAGGAACACACCCAGTCAGAAACACACCCGGCCAGAAACATACCCAGCCTCACCGACTTCTAGTCAGAAACACACCCAGTCAGAAGCACACTCAGCCACGTGGACTGACAGCCAGAAAATGGCGTGGATAGCCAGGCAACCAGCCGGCCAGCTAGCCGGCCAGCCACGGCCGGCCAGCCAGCCAGCCAGCCAGCCAGCCAGCCAGCCAGCCAGCCAGAAAGGCACCCGAAAATTGTTCTTTAAGTAAAGTCTCGACTCTTATATGCATAGTTGTGTCTATTTCGTATTACAAAATATAATATTTTCTAACACTTTGAACACGTTATCAATTCACCGGATCACTTTTCTCTACGATATCCAAACCGTTGTGTTCAGATGCATTCCAGTGACCTCTGGTAGGATTTCCATTAAGGCAACTACTTTGTGCCAAGCAAACAATAATGGTGACCTTTGCTAATATTTATATTCGTCATTCCGCAAATATTTCTGGTTGGGTAAACTGCGAGAACCTCATACCTGTCAGTCAGCGCAAAAAAACGTTGCACTGGCCAACCACACTCGTATCTATAGATACGAGTGTTATAACACGGTATGTCACCTCTGAAGCTGGCTGAAAACTCCCGATCCCGTGATGCATTGTCTCTGTATCCCCTTCACTTGGCCTCAAGAATGCAATTTTACCGACCGACCTGAAACTGGTGACTTCAGCCGAAACCGCCTCAGAGAAATGTAAAACTCTGTGTACTCAGCGAGATTTTTCGTGCAAGAGTCCATTGTAATCACCCGGGTGAGATGTCAGCGACACGGCGGATTAAAGTCGTCCTAGATCTGGTCAAATTCTAAGGTAATGAACTGCTTTAAAGTTAGTGGTGTCGCGACGCTGTTCACACTTACTTGGATCAGAGACCTCAAAGCTAAGCCCAAATTAAACAATCAAATCGAATACAATGTCGCAAGGAAATCATTTGATAAAAGGGGTTTGCTCTCTCTGAAACTAACCATCTCCCTAGCTAATGGCATTAGTGTATTTATACACATGCTTCATTCATTAACATGCATTCAAAATCAAGTATCGAAATACAGATACTACCAGCATCAAAATGCTTGCTAATAAGCTGTTTCTAGTTTGCAGCAGTGCATCATTCATACGGCTGACGGCGGTAGGCAGCGCTGGAGCCGATTTGACCGCACCTCCTGGGAGTCGCCCGCTGCCCAGTCATGCCTAGCACGTGAGCTGTCGGAATATTGCGCATTGCCACCGTGCAGTGGCGGGATGTGTGCATTCCTTTCCTTTAAGAGCAGCTTTGGAATCGGTCTGCTGATGTGCACGCGAACTGGAGGCCTCCCAGTCAGAAAACTGGTGAATGCTAAATTTTCTTTGTTTAGTCACGACATGCGTTTTATTGTCTGACTGATTTGCCTAACAGTACACGTATACTATTCTTCAAGTGTACAGCTTGCTAAGCCATGTGATTTAGATACACGTGTCTAGCCATGCAACATCTGACCTTATGGGTATCTATGTCTGGCCCTGGTGTAACTGCGTTAATAAAAAATACATAATGGATTGATTTTAATATCATGATCTCAAGGAGCACATTGCTTCTGACTGTAAGTAGATTGCTGTCAAATATCTTACACAGGAACAGGATTCAAATTATCTCGTCTTGTCACGTTACAACCTGAACCATTGATTACTAAAACCCCTTTCATTCTCTTGGTGGAGCAGTCTGCGCCTGACCTCCAATGCAAATCACAATGGCACCTCCGACTGGCCGACCGTCGCCGTTCTGGCACGCGGTGGCCTTGCGAGCATCGCGGGCTGTGTTTTGCTAATAGCAGGGGCCGGTGACCGGTATGGCGATGACAGCCGATTACGCGGAACACGGGCCGCGGCCGGCCGGCGGCCTCTGGGCCGGGGTAACTGTCGGCCACGCGGAGGCCAGGAGCTGCAACGCCGCACACCGGGCCAACGGAGACTGCAACTGCGCTTCTGCATATAACACCAGCGCCGCGTGGTGCGGGACAGGCTGCGGAGACTGCAACTGCGCGTCGGCACATAACACCAGCACCGCGCGGGACGGACCGGGAGGCCGGGACTGCAACGCCGCACACTAGGCCAGTGGAGACGACAACTGTGCGTCTACATGTAACACCAGCGCCGCGCGGGACGGACCGGGAGGCCGGGACTGCAACGCCGCACAACGGGCTAGCGGAAACGGCAGCAGCGCGTCGGCACATAGCACCAGCGCCGCGCGGGACGGTCGGAACGGACCGGGTCTGCCGGGCCGGGCCGGGGCGAGACGAGGATGGACGGTCGGCGCTGCCGGGCCGGCGGCTCGCGTGACCGCCGCATATACTGCGCTGGGCCGGACGGCTGCTGGAGCCCAGACGGCGGGAGATGGCATACTTCGTGCCAAATCTGGAGCTCGTCGCTCCACGGTATCGGTAGGCACGGCGCACCATGGAAGTGTGAGAGCGGGCTAAAAGCGGAGCTGTGATGACTGGTGATGTCTCGACTGGTGCAGCTTACTTCAGTCCGAGTATTGGAGACACTAAAGCGGGAAACTTCATTGACTTGGCTCATCCTGCCATAAAGAGAAACCAGGATTTTGATTTATTTTATCATCTCATTCTGGTTGGTGTAAATAATCGCACATGGTGTAAAAGCATTATGATCATACATGTGATTTTTATTTCTAGCATGCTTACACATGTTTTTCAACTCCATGTGCCTGAAATTCTAGGTTTAGGTATCATTAAAGCATTTAGTCCCAAACCGGTGGTGGAGAAATAATCCAGCATTGCTAGCTACACGTGCCACGTACATGCTAGACAACAACCTATCCATTGTGAATCGCTCGGTTTCCGAACCAATTTTAGACACGAACATAGCTGATAAAATTGCATGACTGCAGAGTTCAATGGGTTTACATGCAATCAAATGATGTATTTCTTTGTGACGTTTCATGACATAGAATGGAATGTCATGCAAGACAAGAATACCAATGACAAAACTGAGCATTCGTTTCCCTACCTGAATTAATAAGCTAAGCTAACCGGTTGACACTCGAACAGCGTGCTTGTCGACAATATGACTGCACCATAATTTATGGAAGTTTCTTCACTGGATCAGACTGTGACGTCCATGTGTCACCTATAAGAAGGCTGCTTTGGGAAGTTTGCGCCAACTCGAGTGAATTATGAGATGACGTATGTGACGTGTGTGACGTCATGTTACCGAGAGGGATCCCGTCTCAAAACCTTGTCGTCCGTCTTTCTCTGCCAGTCCATATCCGGCAAGCTGAGTCGCTGTCGAGTGTCGGAAGGCCACAGAGGAGGTAACGGTGTCCCTGTCATCCAGAACCGGTCCCGGAACTCAGCGACATCCACTAACACTCGACCAGACACACGGCCAGACACCCGTCAACATACTGCCAGACACCCGTCAACACACAGGTCCGACACACGGCCAGACACCCGTCAACATACTGCCAGACACCCGTCAACACACTGCCAGACACGCGAACAGCACTCAACACGGGCCAGACACACGGACAGACACCCGTCAACACGCAGTCAGACACACGTCCAGACACCTGTCAACATTTGGTCAAACACACGAACAGACACCCGTTAACACACGGTCAGAATCACGACCAGACACCCGTCAACACAGGCCAGACACACGGACAGACACGGGTGACATACGGCCAGACACATCGACAGACACAGGAGACATACGGCCAGACACACGACCAGACACACAGCAACACATAGCTTTTTCCGGAATAGCATAACGCCACATTCTGGGGCGGGTGAAACATCTAACGATTTGTCCCGGAAAAAGGTCCCGGCGCTCAGTGACCCGTGGCGACTCTCAGCAGAACTGCACGGTGAGGCGACGCTGTGCGGTACCGCGGCGCGTGACCGCTGCCCGAGAGGCGGCCCAGCCGGGGCCCGTCCCAGCCGACCGCTGCCGACCGCTGCCGACCGCTGCCGACCGCCGCCGGGCGAGCTGGTGACCCGTGTCCGGAGAGAGGCGCCACTTCCGTGTTTAAGAACGCTCCCGCCGCCGCTCCCGCCGCCGCACCCGCCGCACCCACCATAGATGCCATCACTGCCATCGCTGCCACCATCGCCATCTCTGTCATCGCTGTCATCGCTGTAATCGCTACCACTGCTGTCATCGCTGTCATCGCTGCCAACGCCGGAAAGACAGCACATTGGAATGCTGACATAAATACCTGCGTTAAAAGCAAAATCCGAAAATGCTGCCTGGCGCAGGGATGACGTCTTCAAGCGTCTATGATGTCCCACTATGACGTGTTCCAATGTCGGGGTCGACCAACCTGCTGATATCGAACCGTTCTGCCGCCCGGACTCGAACCGGTATGATGTGATGTTGATCTGTCAGGTCGACTCAATACTGGTTCTGTTATCTCCATTCTCAAAGTCTCTGGTGTGAATTTCCGGCCCCGTTGTCACAATGATCCGAGCGCTGGTCCGCCGGTCACGAGTTGGGACGCTCCGGTTTGCCATTATCTCGGCTGGGTCCGCGCCTCGTGCCGCTGCCAGCCCGGTTTCGTCACCGCCGGCCGCTTTTTACACAGACTCGGCCGCTGGCTCCATTGGCTGCCTTCCATTGAGCTGCGAGTTCCCCTGGACGGCGTTCTTTGAATGCCGGCACATCATCATCTCCCGGGACGCCGGTGCGCCACCGACCGATCGGCCGCTGCGTTTCTATACCGGTGCCGTGTAAAATACTCTGATCGACATGTAGCCGCACTGAAGAATGCAGATTTTCCCCACAGGCCTGGTCGGTCGGGTAGTTAACATTCCATTCTCACACGGAGCGACAAGAAGAGACGGATCAACACTCGACGTCAGAATTGTTGAGCAATGAGCAAGACATTGCAAACTTGACTCGTCCTTTGTGTCGGTTGATTTTACTGCGCCAATCGTATTCAGGCATGAAAGTAGGCGGCAGGCGCCCGGTAGGCGCTAGCTTCTCCTTCCACCTCCAGTTATTTGAACATTCTCCGACGTCTTTACGCAGTTCAGCCTGGCGCACCTGTCTCGCCGAGTCGCTCCTACCCGGCCGGCCCAGCGCGGCCCGCTCGCCGCTCGCGCCGCTCGCTCGCTCGCCAGTCGCCCTCCGACGCTGCCGCTGTGCTGTGGGACCGTGCGCGCGCGCCGCTCCTGGGACCAGTGACGTCACACCAGCTGCGAGCCGAACAGCGCTGTATCTGTCTCACCGACGCTACATTCAGGGCCGATTGGAGCCAGCGGCCCGACAGTCCGCCGCGTCCGAGACAGGCTGCGACTAGTGCGTCTACAGTGCGCGAGTCTCGTCGACCCGATGCGCGTGATCCACAACAACCTGCACGCGGGCGAGCTCCACCAGCCGTCTGTCATGGACAAGCTGCGCAACAACTTCAACCAGCTGTGTCCGCTGCTGCGCGCGCGCTACCGCAAGCTGCTGGACGACTACGCCTCGTCCAAGGAGAACATCCCGCTGCTGATCCAGTCTCCGGAGTACGTGTCGTACTCCTGCTCCTGCTGTGGCCGCACGCAAAAGCTCCAGGTAGGTTTGCCGGTCGACGGCGGATGAACACGGACAGGTGTAGTCGAGGCTGTATAAACTGTATTATATGCGTTGGTTGGTTTAGTCGGTTTCGGTGTTGAAGGTTGAGTTTTTCGGGTAGTCGTGATTGCGTTGGGTACTGTTGGCTTCAACTGGTTTCAACTGGTTTCAGACGGTTTCAGCATGCGTTACGTTGGCCAGTGTCACTCCATTTCAGTTTTCGACATTCAGACGGTCTTACTGTCCTTGTTTTGATTGGAAGCTTTCCGGCTGTATGACTGGGGACTTCTCGACATGTGTTGTTCCCGATGTGGTTGGGTGGCCAGGCGTGGCGGCGGCGGTGGCGGCGGAGTGCGCGTGGGAGCCGCCGGCTCTGCCCTGCTGTCTGCGCGCGTCGAGCCGAGTCGGCGAGCCGCTCTGTTTGGGGTCACCGTCGGCTGGATCCGGGCCGCCGCCGCCGCCGCTGATCGCGTTGGAAGCGTGTTCTGAGCCGTCTCATGCCGACGGAGGCCGCGTCGGGCTGCTTTCTCGTGCCGCAGCGGCTGCAGCTATGCGTTGCCGGCGGTGGGGGCCGCGGGCACGATCGAGTGTAGCCGCCTGCGCTGCCGCTGCCACACCCGGTTCGCTGCACAGTTTATGGGTTCGATTCGGCTCTGAAGAGGCTCTGAACGCGCGCCGCAGGCCGAACTGATGGGTTGGAGAGCGCAGCCGAGCTGATGGGCTGGAGAGCGGGCCGAGCTGATGGGTTGGAGAGCGGGCCGAGCTGATGGGCTGGAGAGCGGGCCGAGCTGATGGGATGGAGAGCGGGCCGAGCTGATGGGCTGGAGAGCGGGCCGAGCTGATGGGCTGGAGAGCGGACCAGCTCTGGTATTCTGACAGGCCTCCGATCTGCAGTGACGATAGCACGAGGGGGGCGCCGGCGGACTGTCGGACGGGGGAGATAGCCGTCCTCGGGACCGTTCGTGTCGTCGGTGACATAGGCGCGTCGCCGGTTCTGCGAACACCTGTCTGGTATGTGTGGCGTTCTCGGTAGCTTCGACGGGACAGGTCCTTATACGGTCGGAGCACGAGCGGCATGGCGTGCGACGTCGCCAATCATCATGGCCTCCCACTCGGGCGAACAGGCACGCTGCAAGGTCGAGATGGAGCGCCAGACAAGTCAGCTCGTAAGGAGCGATATGCTCTCGTGCGGAATGGTAAACCAGTTGTATGATTATGAAGATGAGTCGTCATATCCCATCCTGCGACGCAGTGATGGGTTCGCTCACTGCGGCGTGTCGAAATGTCCCTTCCACTCGGCTGTGGTGCCGGTGAAGAGGATGTTCTTCTTACCCCAGGACCGGCTTTGTATTTACCTGTCATAATTCAGACGAAGCAAAATGAAGGCCGTGACACTTATCTACATTTGTTACTCAGCATGCTTACTAGTAGCTTTAGTATTTCATTTGTTTATATTATACTAGTTCTTAGCGACTGTTGAATATTTATAAATAGTTTGACAGCAGTATACTTCCTGTACCTAAACGTTTATTTTCCAGGTCCACATTTTTGCCACTCGATTTTCCGGGAAAATCTCATATGTGCATTACATGGCTCGCTAAAATTGGCTGGTTTCGAAGCAGGAAGAATCTCGTGTAAGCCACTCTCTGGCAAAGGTGCTTTTGGAGATTAGTCAGAAAACTATGCTGTCACCTTATTCTACGTGCCCATGAAATCGACTAAGCCCCCGGCTCGTGCACGGATATCGAACATAACGAGTCGACATATGCTCTTATCATCTTAACTCAGAGGTGATTATTCACGCATATTCATGTAAGATGTTTGAGATTATGCACCCAACAGGTAATACTATATGGCGGGAGGCAAGTCTAAGACTTATCAGAGATGAGCAGCTGACATTTCAAGGCGGTCACCCACTAACCGTTCATATTTTACTTGTTAAACATTAATTGAGCTCAGGATGCTCAGAAAGAATTGAAAAAACACTGTGAAACATCTCCTTTGACAAATGCAAAAAAGCACTGACGCGCTTTGTTTCACTGTAGGTCTCCGAGCTTGTCCATCTGGGTGTCTTTAGGAGCATTACCACGGCAACACATGTGTTCTCTCCTGTTTCTCCAGCTGCCTTCCTCTCCCCTTCTCCTCTGCGGAGGTCCCCCACTGCGTCCAGGGTACATCTCTGGAGGGGGAGTACTGAGTACCCTTCCCTCCCTTCTCCTCTGCGGAGGTCCCCCACTGCGTCCAGGGTACATCTCTGGAGGGGGAGTACTGAGTACCCTCCCCTCCCTTCTCCTCTCCGGAGATCCCCCACTGCGTCCAGCGTGCGTCTCTGGAGAGGGAGCACTGAGTACCCCCCCCCCCCCTCTGCTGACCAGCGGGAGGGCGTCCCTCTGTGTGGTGGTCTTGTCTGGTAATCTAGGGACCCGCCTACCCAGCCGCTAAGCCGTTATTATCCTATCTATCCTTCTAATTATGCTTCACTCCTCTCTATAATCATTCGTTTCCATTCGCCACGACAATCGTCGGCGAGCGCCAAAAGAATGCGCTGTCCACTTCCACCTTTGGAGCCCTTTGTGGCATCATAAGGCAAAGCGCAGCCCTCGCCACGGTCTCGGTGGTTAGTGACGATTTATTATTTTATCTTAATTTTCATTCTTTTGAGCCTGCCGCCGTGCGGGCTACCACGTTTTGGTGAACAATAGAGCCTCCCAGGAATTTATGCGAGTTCTTTTTGTTTCGGAAATAGGGTCAGCTCAAAGCGTTTCAAATTGACATGCACAAATACGGTCTTACTGCGGGCCCGAAAAGGCACGCCACTTTTCCGGGATCACCTTTGGTCTATGAAATATACAATGATGCACCTCATTTCAGACTAAAATTTATTATTTTACCCTGCTTTTTAGCGGTTGAAACAATAGAAAACTGACCGAAGCTTTTGTGACATTCAAATTCCCAACGAGTTTTTTTCTACTTCTTTAAATATGACTCCGTTATCGCAACATGGATGTGTCTCTCAGACCGTAACTGCAGTGACATTCCAACCGTCATGCAGGCGGAACCGCGGAGCCAGCCTGTGCCATGATGACATCAGCGCATGCAACATTCTCGTAGCATGCCGACGCTCCTTCATTCCAGCCAGTTTCCACTGCAGCTGGTACTTTCGCTGTGTCGAAATCGATTTTCGAGCTTTGATCCCTCCCCGCTGTGGTTTGACCACACTGGCTTCCCAGGAAACGTGGTTTCGTGCTGTCTATCACAACTTTGCCCGGGCAGCGCAACACGCCTATCCGCCAGCACGTATGTGCTGCGGTTCAAACCTCCAGCGGCCTCAAAGGCGCCGCGCCCTGTCGTGTGTTTGGTGATGCGTGTCTGGAAAGGAGGGCGGCCACTTGGCGTGCTGGTCTACCCTGATTCCCGCCGCTCGTGGGAGCATGTCGGCGCTCTTCTCGGCGGCAGGTCTGCTCGGCTGCTGCTGCCGTGCCGCGGTGGTGTGTGAGGGAGCACTGAGGGCCAGCGACGGACGGAAGCCGGGAATGGCCGGCTCAGTACGGCCGCACACCGCGCGGTACGACCCTGATCTCGGCTGAATCCCAGCCAGAGTGGCCGAGACCGTGGTCACTCGCAGGCTCAGGACGCACGCTCTTCACCTGCAGCACGTCACAGATGCGATGGTTGGTGATTGGTTCTGTCTCAGCTATGGTGCGCTAGGAGGCCGTGCGCGGCTACTGAACTGATCTGAACACCCACTGAACAGTAAACACTAAATAGTGAACACTGCAGGTCTAATCAACTGCGACTTCCCAGCAAAATCAGCAGCGAGCGGTGTGGCACGAAGGCCGAGCCAATGACTGCCACAGCGAAAACTGCGCTGGTCGCCGGCTCAGTCGGTTGGAGAGTGTCCGGGGCTATCTGACAGCTGAAAACTAACGAAGGCGAAGCTTCCCGGACGTGGAGCATCTCCGTTTCGAACCACCATGGCCAAATGGTGGGTAACGGCCATGGTTCCATTTCGGAGCTGTCGATGTAATAGTAGGGTAACCGCAGCCGTTACTCGGTAGCCGACACCAACATGCTGCAACTCTGCCGAGACCGGCAGAAGGCCAATCATGCCGGCGACATTAGCGGCAATTATGAGCGAACCAACGGCCTCTAATGAGCCAAATTGGCCCACCCGTGGCCTCGTGCTCGAAACGCCGGTGCGGTCGTGCAGAGAGAGAGAGCCAGCTGTTAGCTCGATACCATAGGACGAACCCACAATCAGTGCACCGACTCGTTGTTCTTGACCCGTGAAACTAAATTTAAAATCAGGTCCGAACCGTTTCAATTTGAACCTGCTGCGGTCGCTGTCGGATATGTTTAATGGCATCTCGTTTTCATGGCGTGCATGGACCTGCGCTGTCGTTCTGCGGAGGCAGCTCGGTAGCGAGGCCACACGGCCAGCCAGGAGGCGGCGGGCGGGGCCGGCAGTTTTTGGTGGCGGCCGGCGGCCATACTGCGTCGCGAACGAGCGGTGAGCGCCGTTTTTCGTCGGCATTCCGTGCATGGCCGTGTGGCGGTGCCACGAAGGCTTTTTGCCGGACCTTTTTAGCGAGCTGCCAAGTGGCGGGCTGCACGTCTGCGCTGACGAGCCGGCTCCGCCTCCGGTTTCTCCTTGGAAGGAGAGCTGGCAAGGCCGCGCGCACGAGACCCCCGCTGTTTGCTGGTGATGTTTGCTCACGGTGAACGGGCACAGTCAGCAAACGCCTTGACCTTTGTCCCGACATTCTTCACGTCGCTCGGGTCGCTCCGCAAACTATGTGACCCATGTGTCTCTCACATTCCTCCCATTTTTGGGTTCAGTTAGCTAACGTCTGATCTATTGTGTCGGTAAAAGTCGTCAGAGTTTCGGGGCCCTCACAGCGTGTTGTCTTGTAACGGCCTCGGCTGGGGACGGGGTGTTTTCGCTGGGCCGCGGCCGGCCGTTGGAGTCGCGGAGCGTGCGACGTGTGGTTTTCAGGCTGGGAGAGCTGGTCCCGAGAAACCCGACCGTGCCCAGTGAAGTGACTTCAATCAGCCGGCCAGCTTTTGTGGACTCTGAGGTCTGGCTGGCCGCGCGCGGCTTCCTGCTTTCGCCGCACTATCGGTGTGAGGAATCAGCTGGCCACACTCCGGCCCGAGCCGGGTCGCCGTCTATGGCCAGTTTATTGAAGTCGAGCACCCGTGAAAGGAATCTGTCCGATCTTATCGAATTGTCCCCCGGCGCCTGTATGGCGTCAAAATTCCGGCCGACGCCGTGCTGAATGGTCGAGCGCGAGTTATGCGCGTTTGATGAAGTTTGACATGGGGTCGGTGCATGGCCAGCACAGCGGCTATTTTGGAGCCGCCGGCCAGCGACAAAGAGAGTCGGCGTCGGCTGGTGGTCGGTGCCGGTGCGGTGCAGCCCCCTTTGTGGCCGGACAAGGGGTTGTGATGGCCAGCCGGTCGGCTGGTAGACCGGCACCGCCCCGCGCTCGTCACGCAATTACAGGGCCGGGCCGGACGGGGCCTGCCATGCCGCCCGGACCCACCCCGACCTGCTGGGTACAATATCCTCCCGGGACCGCCCGTGGCTGGCAGACCGGCGACGCTGACGCCGACCCCATGTGCAGACCCCGACTGCCCTGGCCCTTCAACCGACCAGAGAGCACGCTCGATAATTAAACACGCCGAGTACCGGACACATTTACTGGTGTTTCCGTTACCAGAAAACTGCTCAGAAACGTCTGCCGTCTGCATCGCCTTGCTGACCGCTACTGTCCGGCGTCTTAACTGCCCGGCGGCGGTCTCTCGGCTACTGCACCGCTGATGGCCGCCATCAGGAGCAGACCAGCTGTTCTGCCAGCCGGAGACTCCGCCACACCGTTTTATGGGCCGGTCCTGTTTTACCGACTATCCGGCCCATCTGGTCCGCGTTTTTGTGGGCAGTGACGTCATCTGTAAGGACTTCCCGGCTTCCGGCGGCTGGGGGAGTGTGCGAAGGGGTGCGCGGGGTGTCATGTGGCTGATTTAAATGACTGCCCGAGGTGGTGAGCTAACTACTGGATGACGTCCGGTCTGTCAGAAGCTCAGGCCAACGGTCTCCCCAAATTCCAAGAAGACACGATGCCTGAGTCCTGACATCGCTCCTTTTCGTGGACACATCGCGTTCTTTTGTGCGAGACAGGGAAGCCAAGTTCCCTGGACAGTGGACAAGGACATGGGAGTAGAGGAATTCCGCGGCATCCCCGCGGCGTCCCAAGGTGTCGCCCATCGTTTCGGTTCGCCGAGACCGTCCATCTCTGTCACCGAGACGCCGGCCAGGCCAGCTTTGTCGCACCGCCGCGCCGGCTCTGTCGCGGCCGTGTCGGCTCTGTCGCGGCCGCGTCGCCGGCACGGGCACGGATAGCATGCCGGCCTCCGGTGCCGCCCACCGCCGTCGCCTCGCGGCCGCCGACCCCCGTGTTTTTGCCGCTGCGCTCTGTGCGTCGCGTCGGTGTCGATTTCGCGGCGGTGTGGTGTGGAGGGACGGCGCTGTCGTCGGGGTCGGCCACCCCTCGCCGCTGTCCCGGCTGCTGTCCGGCCAGCCACGCAGCCTTGGTTCGGATCGTGTGCCGGGTATTTGGCGTTGGAGTGCCGACAATGCCTCTGGCCGCCTGCAGAGCCGTTTTTGAGTGGCGGGAGGCCGCTGGCCGGTGTCGACCGGACCTGACCGGTCCGACCTGTAGGAAACGCTCACTATCCGACCGAGACGACGGCCGCGTGGAGCAGCGAGACGAGGCGAGATAGACTCGTCCAGTGGGATTGTTTCCCGACCCATGAGACCGCCAGGAATTCTGCACGGAGCATGCTTCGGTGTTGAGTCGAGCTGTCGGTCGCTGCTGCCTGGTTCGACATGACGTGCGGTCGCCGCGGCTGGGCAGAGCCAGCTTCACCCTGCACGTTGCAGCTGCCTCCTACCCCGAGCGCCGCTGTCGCCGCTGCAGGCAGGCCGCCGAGCCGGGCAAATGGTGAGAACGGAATGTCCCAGCTGCAGGCTCACTTCGTCCACTGCCTGGCGAGCGAGCCGTCCGCACCGGCCGCAGCCCAACAGCCGGCATAGTTCACAGCCCATTGTGGGTCGGGCGTCACCAGCGGCGGCGGTGGCGGCGGCGGCGGCGGCGGCGGCGGCGGCGGCGGGCGGC
>JARBER010202078.1:0-14357 GCA_030265075.1 Balanus glandula | reverse complement strand
CGGGGTGCCGGGCCCCAGGGTCCTGGGTAGGCGGTACCGGCGCCGGGGTGCCGGGCCCCAGGGTCCTGGGTAGGCGGTACCGGCGCCGGGGTGCCGGGCCCCAGGGTCCTGGGTAGGCGGTACCGGCGCCGGGGTGCCGGGCCCCAGGGTCCTGGGTAGGCGGTACCGGCGCCGGGGTGCCGGGCCCCAGGGTCCTGGGTAGGCGGGACCGGCGCCGGTGGAGCCTCCTTGTCTGTGGTGTCGTAACCTCCGTCCAGGGAAGTCAGGCGCCCTTCCCCTCCCCACCCGTGGGTTGTGCGTCCATCACACCTTCACTTGGAAGGTCGCCAGCCAGTGACTGCCGCCCGCTGGCCGCCGCCCCAACTCCCGGCCAGCCGCAGCCTATTGGCCAGTCGTGAGCCAGATAGCTCTGAGTTGTGCTTCGGGAAGATGCGAACCTGTGACAAGCATTGTAGTAAAAATCGGCAAAATTCGGATCTTCCCGTGGTAAAGCCGTTGGAATGCTGAAAGTGGAAGACAGCTGAGTGGGGCATATATAAAAAAAAACACTGACCTTAGAGTCCTCTGTTTTGCGATTCTAGAGCTTCATGTCTTTGGGATTCTATGTTTGCCATTTTTCTATACTTGTCACTCACATGTTCCAAATTACCCGTAAAATATTAATACAGTAACTGTATGGATTGCATCATATGTGCCACGTTAGTAGGCACAGGAAACGAAACACATTTTCAGGCGGTCGATACTAGGAGTCTTGAAGCACACTACACGCGCTCGTTTTCAGGAGCATAACCCATTGTATCTACGAAATCAGTAACACTTCACATGTTTTCACATTTCCTCTTTACATCAGCGTGGTTAACAACTCAGGATATAACATCGAGCATTAAATGTTATGGCTATTTGAGCACGGTTCCCACCTCAAACACCTGTTTATCAGGATCATCAATTATCTTTTTTGAATCATAGCCCGTTCACTCAGTGGGAAACTAAGGCGAAAAAACACTTCTGTGTTTAAAGAAGCAGCTGTGCTAACAGCGACTTGTTAAATGCTGTCGTCCCCGTTTTTGGTTGGTTGGTAATGGAAACGTGTTGCCAAACAGCAATTTCGGCTTCATAATAGGCTTAGCTGCATCAGTGCTGCCCATGGTCCGAAAAGCATTTCAGCACGCAATCCATGTGCAATTATATAAGCATAACAGTCAAATTATAGACAATACGGGAGACATTGCGAGAAAATTGGTACGTGTGGCTTGATACGTGAAATGTTATCTGCGTGAACAGCATTTTCGCCGGCATTACCACAGTCAACCATTCGGTCTGACATTGCAGCTGGACAGCAGCCGTTTGCTGACACAGACCAGGGTTCAGCCCCGGTCTTTAGCGAGACTATCGGCGAGCGATTAGTATCTGCGTGCTCAGCTGGCTTCTGCTACGAATCGCGGGCCATGTGCTCTGCTTTCTGACTGCAGGGCTCGTTGACAGAAAGTTCGTATTCGGTACGGGTGTTGATACAATGAACTGTTCGAAATTCATGTATTAAGGTCAAGTCTTTCGATCTTGATTAGATCAAACAATGGAGATGGGGTGAGTTGGAGCTGCTCACTCAGCTTTGAGCTACAGCGTCACGCTGTATGCAGGCAGCCACAGAGCATACGTGTTGTGAAAGTGCTGAATGCCTTTTCCAATCAATTCATGGTCGATAATTGGTGCTCTTATCAGACAACAGCGACGCAGCCACGCGTGCTTCACTCACGCAGGCGCAGCTGGCGTTTTTCATTGCAGAATATCGTGGCTATCTCGATGAATAGCTTGGTGACAGTTCTGCTGTTTCTGAAGCGCGCTGCACGTGCTGCTGCTTCCCTGGGCTGGCTCCGCTACCTGTTCAGTTATTCAGCCGCGGAGCGGTGTCAGCCGCCACTGATGGCACACTTTCCAACGGAGTAGGCCAGTGGCTAAGTCGTGAATAAACACCTTGTATTGATACAATATTGTGTCAGAAAAGAAACACATTATTAAGTCTATTGTAGACATAGCACATATTTTGCATTTTCTCTTGACTTAATCTTTGCGATAAATTATACTCATTTAGGGGAGCAACACAATTATTCTCTCTTTGCATGCTTGATACATCACATATTTACGCTATCGCTCTTTGATGTAGCACCAAATAATGTGTTATGCTAGGTCCATTACAGGTCCTTGTAACGAGTGTTTCTTATTTTCCTAACTTGACAGAAGTTAAAGCTGGATATTGCCAGTGTAGAAAGTAACGAAACAAATGTGTGTTTCATTCTGCTCAGGGAGGGACATAACCGGTCCTGGCCAGTACAAAGCCTGAAGCCATCTATCCTATCCGTGTCCTGTGGTTCCCAGACGACCATCACGCTCCAGGCTGTCTGGGAACCTTCCCCTCTTGTCGTTACCGCACCACCGATAATCGTCCCAGTTTTCACTTTCGACGGGAGGGTCACTACGTCACCGGCACGCGCGGTGTCGTCACATCCGGGGGGGGAGGATAAGAGCGACTGGGAAGCAGATCAGGAGCTTACAGCAGATTTGTGCAGCACGCAATGAATCTCCTCTGGAGCATGGGACTTCATTAATGTGTTAGACTTGGTTAGTGCTAAGAGTCGTTTAAGGCACTGCTGACATTTCAAGCGCAAGCATAAGCAATAATAAATGAAGTTAATTACTTTGGCTTGAAACATGTGGTCAGCGTATAGATAGCCAATATGAGTGGCATTTCTTTCTAGTTTGATACATACCCGTGTTTTAAATGTGATATGGTCAGATGGCATGTCAGCTCTACAATCAGTATCACCGGCCTGTAACTGCAGTTATGCATGCTTTGAACCACGCTCCTCCAGTTTTGCAATCTCCTCTTCAAATCGCATGCAGAGTTTCCGCTACTTTTCATCGTCGTCGGGTGACCTGAATACCTGCAGGCCGCACACTCTGCCTCCGTCGGCAGGTCCGTCGTCCGGCTGGTATATCAATAACCGGTATGGATTGCGGCGAGCGCGGTCTGACAGATGCGAACCAGTCTCACCATCGCCAGACAGACAGCGAGCCGGCACGGCACGCCTGGTGTAACCTGACCACTGTGCCGCCGGCCACGGCCTCTCATTGATATGGCCCAGAGGCGGCGCGGAGCCGGGTCAACTCTGACGTCATGCTCACTGCTGAGCCAAACCATCTCCCAAGTCGTCTACACGCTTTCCATTAGTATACAGGTATCGGGGAGGCTGGGTATGTTCGATTAGAGGGGTGTTTGTTGCAGCTGCTCGCGAAAACCAGAAGTTTTCGGCAAGATGGTATCTCGATTCTCGTAGTTGCTTTAAGTGCACGCTCGGCGGAAAGAAAAACGGATGCGTTGGTTGATGCTGGCAGGACATCCTGTGGCCATGACTCAGATGGCATGTGACGGACGTGCGGCTTACTAAAACGTCAGCACAAGGCCGGGCGGCTATGAACTGTCGCCTGTTTGGCTGATGGACGATAAATGATGGCCGATGACGGCCAAAGGACGTCTGCGTGTTTGCTCGCTGCAAGCGGATATGCGGAAGGTCATTGATGCATAGCTTATTGACATGACCTATTTAGATTCAATGTCATCTTCTGCATGTTCTCTCTTTCGCAAACATGCAACAATGGATGATGCCAGCCATGCGTGATGAATATCTATACCAAAACTCAGACTATTGCTCATCATGTCATATTCAGAAAAAGCTTCTTTTTATAGTTTTAGTCGCAACACGATTATTGGTCCTCTCCTCTGACGTAAACTATTCAAAATAAATCGTATATCATTTTCCATTCTGTTTGAAGCATTAGATCGTTAATATCCTGGCACTATAAGCTTAACATGTCTTCCCATGCACACACTGAAGAGGCCATGGACTGTCACATGACGCAACACCGAGTATTGCAAGGCAGCGTCGGAGTCCGCGTGTCTGGACTCATGCCAACCAAGAAGTGAAGAGCGACATTCACCATGCTTAAGGCGCTCCCAGGAGGCAACTCTGGTGGGTTTTCTCATGTTTCCCAACAAAGCTCGCACTGGGTGCGTCAACTGACACGGAAAGATAAAGTGAGCCCGTCGGGAGTGAACCTCCTGTCCAGAAATTCACAGCGACTTCTGTCCGGCGTGATTAATGTCAGAGCTGCTTCTCTAGTTTGGCGGTGGTCCCCACCACTCCCTGCTAGAAAAGTCTACGGACTGCGCGACATCTTGTACCTGTGCGGCACCCCTACACAGCCGTGCCAGACTGCATATGTCCCATGCAAGACGCCACGAGGGTTGCAGCAACAGTGGATGGCATACACTTATCATGGGCGAGTCTTATGTTTGTCACAGTGGCCAACATTAGCGGTGCTGTCTGCCACAAAAATGTATACGCTGTTCTCTGGAGGCAAGGCCATTCTCCTCTCCTTCCCACGGCAGTGTTGGTGTCAACGCCAAGTGACATGTGGAACAGTTTGGTTTATAAAGCTGGGAAGTGAAATAGAAATATCGAGGTTTGCATTGGCCTTTATATATTTTACTTGTATTCACTTATAAAACAAATTTTTGAATACAATATGCGATTATAAAATGAGCTAGCTTGCTTGTAAGCTTCTTGCCTCCTCATACCCTAAGCGTAATTAAAACCAGTAAACATGATTTATATCCCCTTGTATTCTTTTCAAAATTACGTAAGAGATATCCCTCAGCCGATTTAATCGCCTGTAACACTGTGTGGAGGGAGAGGACAGTTGGCACCGGGGAGGGGAGGTCCTCTGAAACCCGCTGGCTGAGCCACTGCACCTCCGCGCGGGAAAGTTGCAACACCACTCGGCGAGAGGGTGATGTCACAGTGAAACTGGTCTGGACGGCTGGCTCGAGGGTGGGCGGAGGGTGGCTGGAGGGTGGGCGGAGGATTGAAGAAATTGATTGAAGGAAGTGTCTGGAGGGTAGCGGGAGGGTGGAGGATTGTCAGATGATTGAAGGAAGTGTCTGAAAGGTAGCAGGAGGGTGTTTGGAGGGTGGCAGGAGGGTGGGGAGGATGGAGCATTGCCGGAGGGTGGGTGGAGGCCGGCGAGAGGATTTTAGGAAGGTTTTTGAAGGATTGGGGATGGTGAGTGGAGGGTGGCACGATACCCGTTATTTGAATAGTAGAAATAAGCGGATTGGAAACTTACTAGTCTTAAGTGTTGTTTTCATACGAAGGAATATTCGTCATAAGCTGGCACACGAATGTCTGCTACAAGGCATAACAGGAAAGGTTCTTTGTATGCATTAATTTCGCATTGTCTCTCGGCCTTGATTGCAATTTATTATAATATATTCGTGTTTAGGAAGCAATGCGTTATTTAATTCAAGTGACAGGAACCTGACACCAAAAACCCTGAATCGTAATATTTATCTGAACAATATTACATTAGTGCCGAGGGTTTGAGTCCCTCATGCAGGTTAGCTTTTCAACTATTCAATCTCCAACGGCTATCCAATAACTTATGAGGCATGCGCAATAATCTGATTGAAATTCAAATAACCTACACTAATAAGTCATTATCTTTCTATCAATTTCGAAAGAAAGGACTCATCTTAATCACTTATTCACTGACGAATTCAACCAAGGACATCCACGCACCGATTAGGACAATCACATTTATGTCACGTACTCTTAGCGTCGATGCTGAAGCATCGACAGACCAACGATAAACGTCTTTTTCTCCTCGACACCTGCGAGGCAAAAAGGCGACACTCGCCAGCCATCGCACTGGAGAGAGATGGAACTACTGGCGTCACTGTTCCCACGGCACGTAACAACTACTAGAGAGCGACGCCTTTATGGGTGTCGCAGACCAAAGGTTGTGTTTCACACTTGTGCTCGGGACCTGGAAAATGGAAGACCCCTTTAAAAACAGCAAAACGCGCGTCCCTGTGACCCACACAACATGCATACATTGTCTCGTTTGGTCATAGCGAGCACTGTCACAGGGCAAGCCTAGAAACCGTCCGTGAAACAGTGTTTATCAAAGGACTCTAAAATGTTATTCCGACTATACTTGAGAGCAGCATATCTAATAAGATGGAAGTCAGGAGCTCAAAAAGTTGTATATTGATAATTGTTCTAAATTTAAAAAAAAAAATAAAGGAGGAGCCCCGGCAATATAACTGCCATGTGCATGTAGCCCGTCCGCCACTCATTCGTGTTGCACAACCGACAATGGGCACCCCATATATGGAACAGGTTGTTGCTGGTTGTACCTTTCCGACTATTGGCAGAACACACATTTGAAACTATCCCAAATGAAAGATCCCTGGTGACTCGAAACTAGCACTTTCTCGGTTGATCCTCTCCTGCTGACGCCACTGGAGCTACCTGTGATCGTTTAAGAGAGAAGGGCTGACAAGTAGTTCAGTGTCGTAAAATTCGGGGTGCAGGGACACATTCAAGGTCACGCACCAAAGGTCCCTGCCATCACCTAGATCACCGTGAATGATTGCTAGGCTGAAAATTTCAGGGAAGTTTATGGAGTCGATTTCCAGAGCACCAGCTTTGACTGATCTTTAACACGAATCCAAAATCAACACCCTTGGAACGGCTCAGGATGTTTTTTTTAAATAAAAAACACAATTCTAAAGAATAGTGTTATTTCTTTGAACAGAACCTCTGTCAACTTCTCCGGCATTGTTGAGACTACGTTCAGAACTGATGAGATAGCGAACGAAAATGTCATCAGGTATCCAGGTAGTATCTGGTACACGACACGAGTAAACTAAAATCCAGTCTGTTAAACATATTTCAGATATATATATTTGTTGAACGTCCAAAATCCAGTGATTACAGCAAAAAAATCAAACGCATTTCAAGAGTAAAATGTAATTCTGATGCTCTTGTCTTGCAATCAGCATATGCATTTCATAACCATCGTAACTGAGCGACAGCTTTTGCCGCTTGTTTCTAGGACAGTGCACCTATCTTGGAAAGCCTCGCTAGTGGTCACCATGCACAGGGAGACAAATTACTGACCTTTCTAGACGCTGAGTCGCTAACCACCCCCATCTGAGACGGGGACGGGAGGGCTGTTACCACCAGCCAACAGCTCTTTATCAACGGAAGGGGCCAGCGATACAGGGTGCCTCCCTATGTAAGGCGAGAGATGTTTGGTAAAGGGTGTGTTACTGCCTGCCAAGCGCTGCATCGTTGAAATATCGAGACTGCAGACATAGGAGATCTGTTTGTCTAGTGCCTGTATGTCTGTCTGTATGTCTGTTCTGTCTGTCTGATTGTCTGTCTGTCTAATGTTTTGTATTTCTAATGTCATGGGGTTCCTCTTCAACGGAGAAGGATCAATTCCAAACTTATCCGATGCTTTGTGGGTGTAAAATGGAATTATACAGCTATCTGGGGCTTATCTCCGCTTCTGATAACATATAAGGCTAAACATTTCCTGTTGGTTTTAAAGCCCCGTCACATTGTTTTCTAAGATGTCACATGTTGCAACAGTTAAGGCTCTATAAATTTTAGTATCAATATTGAAACAGCTGATCAGTAAGACTAGAGTAGTGTTAAGACAGACGAAAACTCGTTTAACATCGCTATTGCTTCTTCAGCTTATCGTGTGGTGATGTTTTTACCATCGTCGCTTTGGCATTATTTTATTTGTTGGAGAAAGCGTATGTCTTATTGACAATTTTATTCAGTTTCACTACAAAAACACATAATCATCTCAAAAGCATAATAAATCACACACACACAAAATTATAAAGGAGAGTATGAAAAGATCAACGTGGCCTAGGCATCATTGGATAACACAAGAATAATGAATGACTATCAACAGTTGACTACGTGAAGCTGTCTGAGCAAAACATTTTGTAATTTGCACTAAATTATCATCACTGCCAGTCATTCGCAAAGACGACATTCGAAGTGCTGTCAGTAAGTTCCTTTTTGCGATTCTTTTTGTCAGTGTTGTGAGAAGCATTGTGTTGGGGATAAAGTGAACCATTGTACTCCTGAGCCGTCATGAGTATGTTTGTGCACGGTATACGCGGGAGGGCCTTACTAGACGCCCGTCTAGACACGGCTGACAATGGATTGTCACAAAGCGTGCAGTGCGAATGGAGCTTGTTAGGTGACTGTCCAAATACCATCGCTTAGAAGCTATGGTCTATGTAGGTTATTATGCTGCAAGACTGGTTAGTCAATGGCCATGTGCCGCGAAGTTCTTGGTAGATAATTTTCTAGGCTGTTGATAATAGAAAATATGACAAGGACTGTGTCTTGTCACTTACCAAGGCGCTTGATTTATTGTTCTCCAAAATAACAAGAGCTTCAACTAATACTTTCACGCACTGACAAATACGTGAATAAACTCCATTGCCATATCACCAAACAACAGCAACAGCACCGCTCCAACTAAACACGGAAGCAGCGCTATGAAAACAATCCCTCACAACGAAACCCGAGAACAATGTCACACTTCCTGCTACCTCGCAACGAACGACAACAAAACCGCTGCCCACTGCCGCGTCCCCGCGGCAGAACAACCCCAACGACGGCCGGCTTATCGTTCTCATCACCGGCGGTGGTCGGTACTGCACGCTGCTCGCCGCTCACGGCCGTCTGTTTTTGTCCGCAGCCGCCTGTTTCTGTTGGCGGTGTGCGCGTGCGCCGCCGTCAGCGCTGCGCAGCACCACGCGCACGTGCACTTCGACGAGAGCGAAGTGGAGAACGCCATCAACGTGGCCGCAGCCAGGGTCAAGACGCAGCTGGAGAGAAGTAAAGATACAGGTGAGTCGCTGAGGGGACAGGGGAGGCATGGGAAAGGACCGGGCCACAGACATTTCAAGTGCTCATCCTTTATTTCGCTTCTTATTCCGGAAACCTCTGAAAAAATGCATTACAACGACCGGCTTTCAAGCATTTCGGCTAGAGCTCTGACACGTTCATAAACTCGAGGGACGAGGGAACAGAGGTATTCTGAATACATTTATTTTCATACAACGCCCAAGCGTCGCATGAAACGTTAAAAATAAAAAAGATGAAGGGGATATGCCATCCCTTGTGGTGAACCCCTTTCATTTCGGTCCCCGGGTGCACACTTCAGTGGAAAATTATCGACTGAATACATAATATGCCGTGGCCGCTTGAAAGGCGCCATTCTTCCTCGCGCCTTAACCGGAGCATGACACAGGAAACTTGACCTTTCCACTAACACTTATGTTGCGCCCAGACAGATACACGTTCTGTTTTCCTGAGCCATTTGACATGCAACCACGAGCATCATCATGCACACAGGGAGGCCCCGAACAAACCGCTCTCCTGACAACCTGACACCAGCATCCGAGCCACAGGAGGAGTCACAGCCGGGTCCTCGGGCTACGCCACAGCTCACTGAGGCCTTCTCCTTCCTGTCCCTCGCCTGCCCTCTGCTCCCTGTCCCTTGCCTGCCCCGCCGGCTGGCTGGCTCACCGCCGCTCCGGCCGGCCGATCGCCCGTCACTCGGTTCGCTCCTGCCCAGCCGACACGCCGCCTCAGGCAAAACGAGAAGAAAGTGACAGCACGATGGGCGTGACCGGCCGAGGACGAGAGCAGTTAAGACGCCAGACGCCACACGACAGACGACAGACGACAGGCGACAGACGCCAGACGCCAGACGCCAGACGACAGACGACAGACGACAGACGACAGACGACAGACGACAGACGACAGACGACAGGCGACAGACGACAGGCGACAGACGACAGACGACAGACGATGTTTTTCAACCGATTTCAACGCAACTAATGTATATTGACAAAGTTTTAATTGGAAATTGTTATATTACGGGGACTTTTGAAAGTTAAGAAATCATAGGCGGCTGCAGGTCACTAGAAATGGAAGTGAAGCAAATACGTAATAATACCATTTTAATCAATGAATTAGAATACTATCGTGACATGGACGAAACAGTTATAAACACATTTTTATCCATAGCCAGTGCCGGGCTAGTGAAAAAGAAAGTCGACTAGAAGAAAACATTATTCCTTTTTGAGTCACTGGAATCATTTATGACAGAAAAAACGAATAGATTTTATCATGAAGTATCCTTTATATCAATTTTAATGTGATGAAGAGTTGTTATTTTTCGAACAGTTGATGCAGACGGTTTCGTTCACCCAAAGACACTGTATTATATTTGACCTCTATAAGACTGTCATGGATCCGCCTCTGTTTTGGACATTTTCTTGACAATTTTGGACAATCTGCCCAGGTTTGCTTTGGGAAAAGCTGGAAAATTTCACAAGCCTACCTCCAACCACGTCGGAGATATTAAAAAAAACATAGGACTATGTCGAAAAATACCCCCTCCCACTAATAGTGTTAAGATCCCAGAACGAATTCTACGTCGATCCAGTTTATGGTTATTATATCATATCGTAAAAGCCCACTTAATAGGTTCCTGCTATCTTTCGAGAAAAAGTAGTTTTGATGTAGGTATTTTCGACGATTACCATTGCACGTTAACTTGTGCTGATTTCTCATCGGACTTCCCTCCATGTTATATTCATAAATAAATCATATAGGTACAACATTCGCGAACAATAAAGTACGAGCACCTCTTTCGCTGACTCACATCGAAAGGCGCGAGGGGCACGGTAAAGAACAACAGAGAACCAGTGCAACAAGTAACCGCAATAGTTGTCAAACAAACTTTGTCTGATTTTTTCCGAATATTTTTTGTAATAATATTCTGAAGAAAATTTATAAATTTGGTAAAGAATTGCTACCAGTTTTTACTATTTTTGGTCCTAGATCCATCTTGGTGGCGAAGCATTACTATAATGTGACTTAGGATATATGTTAGGTACTTTCATGTCTTATAAAATACAACCAATAAATAATCACAAAATGACCAACCAAAGCATCGATTATTGTAAATATATTGTATATGTTTACTAATTTTCTTTTTACATCCCGGCCCACCATCACTTTGTTTCAATATTGACATAATGCGACATCTAAAGGCTAAAACACTTTCGATTTTGCCCTTTTGTGTCAATGTAGCACATATAGGTACTTCAGAAGTTATTAGGTTATGGCTGCTCTGGCATCAAATAGCAACAATGTGCAGTGGGGCTCGGGCTAAGAGTCAGTTAAGTTACCACGAACCCCAACTGAAACAAAAACGGCACCGCTCCGTTCAGTGTGAGAACTCCGGTGGAAGCAACTGCAAATGTTTGAATAGCGGCATTAGTACGGCGCATGGTGTCGCGGTACTATACCAGCGGTGCATTATTCATGCTGTAAGGAGCAAGGTATCAGACGGAGAGGCCAGGAGGACTAAAACAAACCAAACACGACCGCACGAGAGCGTTATCAAATCAGTATGGAGGCGGCCAGTGGAACCTTCCACTAGACTTGCAGAGCAGTCTTGTACTGGTAGACTGTGCCGCTGCGCCGTGGTGTGCGGCGGCACAGTATCATAAGCCGTCGTATCGTTAGAGTGACTCTAGAGCAAACACCGATATTCTTGACTTTGACAACCACTGCTCTTGATACTAGTACTATGCCCTTCATACTCTATATAGGATGCACATTATCTAATATATTATTGTTCATTTTGGTTCATATCCGGCAATACAATTTGTAGGGGAGATAATGTGAACATCGAAATCATGACCCGTGAATTTTCTACATAAGTAAGACAATAGGCAATATCTCAAAATTGAAGTGATCGCTGAAAATCATGCATCTGGTTTCAGTGTCAGCGAGTGTACCATAATGTAGCATATTTTCTCCCCTTTCCAGACTGTTTGTGGTCTGATGGGGCCAATTGTCCCTGCAATGCTCCCAGGCGCCACGCCGTCTCAGCAGCGGCTGTCTCCAAAGAACAACAGCGTCTCGGCTCGGCGGCCGGACAGCGGCAGAGGGCGCAGGCCTGCACCTATCGATCGACAAAGGAGCGCGTGATTCTCAGCAGGTCGAGCCGCGCTGCCGGAAAACACACAAATCAGCCAGCTGGGAGCAAAACAGCACGTATGTATAGCTCTTTAAAGGCCATATCCTAACAATAATGTGAGCCAAAAACGGATAATGACATCCGATGCGGAAGCTAAGCTTAAGTATCAAGCAGCAATGATATGCTGCAGTGCTTCGTTCTGGCTTTAGTTTTCATCTATGATAGCACGTAAGTGCGCAGTATCGTTGACTTTGCAACAGCCGAGCCAGCTGTTGTCAATATGGTGGACTGCTAAACCAATGGAGGGAGAAAGCAAGCATATTTAATATCACGATGGTCGATGGTTAAATGTAACCAGGTGATGGCGTGACATGGTGTGGTGGCATCTCCAGTGCCCGTGTGACGATTCAATGTGCCAGTGCGATGGTGTGTCATCAAAGTGCATCATTTAAACAGCTTCACACGAAAGGGCAGCCGTTTAACACGCCAACATGACTGTTGGCTTAACAATTCCATCTCAGATTGTGATCGCAGTAGGCGCTGATTGCCTCCAGGAACAACTTTACCGCTTCAGGGGTCGCCGACAGCAGCTGACAACAGCTGCGGCCGAAGCCCGCCGCGTGGCGACGATGACCTGCCGATAGCCCGCGGCGTCTCCCATTACCACTCCCCTCACGCGCCCGGCCACGGAATCGGTTAGCAGCACGTTCTGAGTGGTGCCGCGCGCAGAACACGTGGGCGCCCATCTCTAACAGCTGGGCTTCACCTTCAGGCCTGGGCAAGGGACATTCTCAGATGTGGGGTTAACTGCCCAAAAACTGAGCCGGCATTTGATGATATTATTCAGATGATTCAAATTCAGTTTATGTTATTACAAAAAGTTTGCAATGATTTTTCAAGGGCTCAAACGGCCTTGAAAAGTCATACTAGCCTAACAGGCCTTGGTCTGCTGAATACACGTTACACATACGCCACCAGAAGCTGTCAATGCAAAGTTCATTAGGGTAGGTTAAGTTAAGGCCTAAGTTTGCTATTGTTGAGAATGTAATTTTCAACAAGGAGTAGAGATGTCATAAAAAATCCGTATCGTAGTAAGCGTCACATTGTTCATGGCATATGCTTATCGATTACAATGCCGTAAAAAGAACAACTGTCATTACCATTGGATTTTTTTTTCTAGCGGCGAAATGAAGCCATAGCGGCGAAATGAAGCTATAGGGCCGGGCGGTGAAATGAAGCTATAGGGCCGGGCGGTGAAATGAAGCTATAGGGCCGGGCGGCGAAATGAAGCTATAGGGCCGGGCGCTGAAATGAAGCTATAGGGCCGGGCGGTGGAGTGAAGCTATAGGGCCGGGTGGCGAAATGAAGCTATAGGGCCGGGCGGCGAGATGAAGCTATAGGGCCGGGCGGCGAGATGAAGCTATAGGGCCGGGCGGCGAGATGAAGCTATAGCGTCGAGCCCCGGGCGTGGGACGTGGCGGCGAGCGCTGCTGTGAAGTCTGAGTCATGGTCTGGTCATGACCTGCCGTCATAGTAAATCACAATTTTCCGAGGGTGACACTTCTGACGCATTGCTATGTATTAGTTGTCGTACTGATGCAAATAGCGGCTATTGGTTTGGGAATTGACAGCTCGATGAAGCAGAGCACGATTGACATATTTTTTTATCAGGGGTCCATTACCAATACGCAAGCGACAAGCGATCAAGCGAGCGATCAAGGGACAATCTCAACCGTAATGCAACATAAACCGAATATTTTACTGAGACGGAGAAGTTCGACCTACGTGATTCAAACATTTGGTTACAGAAGGCTTTGAATTTTAGGTGTGTAATACTGTTAAACCACTGTGCCATATTGATGATGATGCATGGCTAAGTCACTTACTTAGCTTACTTTTATACGACCATGCTAGAAACATTTTTAGTTCATGCTGCGACGCATATACGAATTTCGGGACACCCTATAGCTTCAGTTTATGGACCGGTGCATTTCCAGCATCACCGTTGATTTCATCCTACACGTAGTAAACCAGGACAGTGCATGTTATTCCTCCAGTTTGATTCTCTCATCCGTGTCATCTCCCCAATCCGTCAGAATGAGACTGCTGGGTTAAAGTTCAATAGAGTCGTACTGACACCAGAACAGGCACGTAGCCAGGATGTTTACCAGGGGGCGGAAGCGGCACCTTGAAAGGGACCCTTCCCGAAGGTTAAAAGGGCAACATTCACGAGCGTTCGAAGGGCTCAACAGAACGAATAAATGGTTCTCATACAATAATATAAAATTCAGTAGCGTGCAAAAACTTGCAGCAGGCACGTACAGCAGGACAGGATCAAGTCCAAGGATCATGTATTCTTATGCCCATCCACAGTAAAATGGCTTTTCAGGACAAGTGTCAAAGAACATACAGACAAATATCAC
>JARBER010201967.1:0-14358 GCA_030265075.1 Balanus glandula | reverse complement strand
ATATAGAAGGAAGCGTTTCTGGAATTGTCTTTAAATTAACGGTGGAGCTTCCTCCGTACCGCCGGACAGTTCATTATTGCACCATATTCGAGTATTAACCACGTTCAACTGTCCGGTTGTGAAAGCAGTTTGTCTTTGTTGTTTGTCTCCCTTGTATTTGAGCTGGGCGAGGAGAGAACGGTGGCATTGCGGGTGCACCTGCTAAATGCTACTTATGACCGCTGATTATGTTCCAAATGTCTTATACAAGAATACAAAGATACAATATGCACGTACATACCACTATCACTATCAACATTTCACGTGCCGACAAAACTTGCTCCCATGCAAAACAATTAAAACTGCTAAATAGTAAATCTCCAGCTTTACTTGACCAGAAGATACCAATTGCATGTGTTTTAGGTAGTTTTTCTTTCACTTTTGTTCCCACTGAAGAGCTAATTTATTTTAGACGTCGACACACATCGCAAGATTCACACATCACTTAGCATAACACTGCATATTTTCCTCCTTTAAACCTACCTAATCTAAACAAATACAAAAACATAAACGAAAATTAATCCAGTATTGCATACGAATGCATCCGTGCGGCCCGTCTGGCCAAGCCGGAAAGGTGCCGTCAGCGTGTTTTAGGTAGTAAGTAATGGCTCAAAAAGGCATATTAGATAATGCACTCCTACTGAAAAACACTACAGGCCTTTAAAAAATTCCTCTTAAAAGGTAATTTTTGATGTATGCACGCACACTTGCGTCCTATGCAGGTGCCTGAATTCCATTATTACTCTTCTCTTCATTATAATGATAAGTATGTAGAAAATGAACTTCTGCGAATGATATGATGTAAATAAGCTTAAAATTGATAACAAAATTGATCTCATTTTTGCAATCCATTTTCGTTCACCAATGGTATCCTTATTTTTTGCATATCATGAGCAGAAGGTTGTTTGGAACATACCATCATTATTATAATAATGTTTTTACATTCCAGTGCTAATATACAACTGGTTCCCTACATCCGCTAGGAACCCTGAATTTGGTCTTGGGCGAAGCAAGAGAAGAGGCTGCTGCGTGCATCTGAAGCTGGTAATACCTAGCTCAGTCAATGGATATTAGACTACCTGCAACGATTTCAACAGATGGATCATCTTTGATTATAATACCTGCAATAGAGTGCTTAGATGGCACGCATTTCTGAAATACCCTTGGCTAAGAAATTAGCATTGCGCAAAACACAGTCTTGCTTATCGCACCGATACCATTCTGGCGTATTGCAGCTCTGAGTCGAAAGTTAAGGTGTGAAACCGTCTCTGTTCGTTTCTGATCCAGCCTGCTGACGTCAGCAAAGCGGCAGCGAATCGTTCGCAAGATGCCTCCGTGAGATGGAAATAGATAGTTTTTGTCAAGCTTCGAGCCAATTCACTTTGGACTCACATTGCCTGACTGTGATGAAATTCAGTCCGATGAAATGCTTGGACGGATGCAATATCACTTATTGTAGTATCACAATCCACGGAGGCACTATTTTAAGATATGTCTAGACGCTCAAACTATTATTCACGTTATTCCTCCTGTCGCCTGGCACTTGAAGGGGAATGTTGATGTTTTTCCATAACATATGAAGTTATTACCTGAAATCGACAGACGAGACCCAACAAATTGTACATTGATCACATTTTGCATATAAACACGCACGCCTGCCAAAACAAAATATTTCAAGACAAAGGACAAGCGTCTACACTGCACATTAGCCACCGGTAGCGGGCACTTGATAATTAATTTCAGTTTCCACCAAAGCTTGGTATTCCTTTTTGACGAAATTGTATGGAAAGTGTGTCTTGCACTCAGTCTATCATGATAACATGCTCTGATACCCCGAGCAATCAACAAACATTGAATGCAAAGGCATCCAAATAAGTAATAAACTAATGCACCCATCGACACTACGGTCTACAAGAGTTTTTTTCGTCCCTGACTGTACCGTATATAGCACATTTATTTAGCTTATCAATAGCAATATATTTTTTTTCCAAAGCAAACGCCAAACAATAAAAAAGGTGTCAATGCAAATTGGAAGTTAATTAGGTGCACACTACGACGACCTTTTTACTGTCGGCGATGTAGTTCAGGGACAATGTCACAGTGAACATCTCTCGGGTAACCGTCTGCCCATGAATTTCCTATACCTCCCGCTACCAGCCTACCAAATATTTCCTCTCTCTGCCCTAACCAGCCGCCAATCTCCCCGGTAACCAGCCGGCCGCAGAGCTGCCATATCTCCCGGGTAGCCGGGCTGGTGGTCCGGCGGCGAAAGGGATCCGAGGACGCTCGATAGTCGTTCGCCAATCACCGAGCGATGGGGCGCCGGCGGCCTCGGCCGGCCTACTGACCCAGGGAGGGAGCCGGCCTGCTCAGCCGGGCCGGCCGGCCGAGTACACACAGTCGCCCGTCACTCGACACAGCTGACCGGCCCGCTCGGCACGACCGCTCGGGGCCCGCTCGGGACGACCGCTCGGGGCTCGCTCGGGGCAGCTGGCGGCCGGCTGGCGGGACGGAGGGCCACGAGGACCGTGACCGGCCGCGGCGGCACGAGACCCGGCGGCCCCGGCAGGCACCTCTCCGACACTGGCAGGTCCCTCTCCGACACTGGCAGGTTCCTCTCTGTATCTGACAGGTCCATCTCCGTCCCCGACAGGTCCCTCTCCTTCTCTGGCAGGTCCCTCTGCGACCTCCCGTCGCCAGAGGCCGTCCCGCACCGGACGGATCTCGGTGGACTTCGGACATTGTGTCTCGATCATCGTCCATCAGTGCCCTCTGCAAACTATGCGACGTTCATTGGTGCTCTATGCACACACCGCCGGTCGGGAAAAGCTGGCTGGGGAGATGAAAAGACTACAACGACGCTGGATTAGGCGGAAGAGATTATAGCGACGCTGGGATAGGCGAAGGGACTATAACAACGCTGATATAGATGGAGAGACTACAGTGACACTGTGATTGGCGGAGAGACTGCAAAGAAGCTTTGATAGGCGGACAGACTAGAGAGAAGCTGTGATAGGCGGAGAGACTGCAAAGCTGTGATAGGCGGAGAGACTGTAGCGAAGCTGGGATAGGTGGAGAGACTGTAGCGAAGCTGGGATAGGCGTAGAGACTGTAGATAAGCTGGGAAAGGCGGAGAGAATGTAGATAGTGATAGGCGGAGAGACTGTAGGAAAGCTGGGATAGACGGAGAGACTGTAGATAATGGTAGGTGAAGAGACTGTAGAAAAGCTGTGATAGGCGATGAGACTGTAGTGAAGCTGTGATAGGCGGAGAGACTGCAAAGAAGCTGTGATAGGCGGAGAGACTGTAAAGAAGCTGAGATAGGCGGAGAGACTGTAGAGAAGCTGTGATAGGCGGATAGACTGTAGATAAGCTGTGATAGGCGGATAGACTGTAGAGAAGCTGGGATAGGCGGAGAGAATGTAGTGACACTAGTGGGATAGGTGGAGAGAATACAGATAGATGGAGGGAATACAGCGAAGGCAGATAGACTGTATTGTATATGTAGAAAATCGTATTGATCCATTCTAGACTCACTGATAATTATTTTCCGATATCAAATCATATATATCTAACTTGATGATTATTGTCCAAATTATATTTTTAGAAATGATACCCCAAAAATGTATAGTTCAAACTGTTTTTAGTCGTGCACTGTGCACTGTGCAGTGTGCACTCAAAAGGCATGGGTCCCGCGTAGCAAAGCTGCAGTGTCAGCGTGATGAGATAAACAAAGAGCAAGTGGGGCTTCAACAAAGGAAGCACGCCCCACTCACTGAGTGCGGTTCGTCGGTACAGTACGTCGCTGGTTTAGCCTTGCCCAATCATACACTGTCCTGCATATCCTGTTCGCGCCGGGGCTGTGACCAGCCCGCACTGTGTGCGGGCACAGTGCACACTGCACAGTCCAACGCAAGGGGTCTGGATGGCTGCTGTTATCGTCACTGAGGCGATAACATCTGTATATAGTCTGATGCAATGCCGTGTTTAAGAAAAGGTCGTGATGACGTTTGGCTGCTCCCGGCTGCGCAATTCAGTTGAAAACAGTCGCATGATGATTGCTCTCAAGTCTCTAGTCTCCCTGGAGTCTCCCTCAAGTCTCCTTGGGCACCTAGACGTGAAGGAATGAGGCGACGTAGCATAAACCTTTGAGTCAGCATTGTAATGCACCCAATTAACTGATGATGTAAACATATTGAAATACCAACGTACCCAAGTTACTGCTTCATAGATATCCGACGAGTATGCTCTCAAGACGAAGCTGTTGTTCTACTCAGTTTTCAGTTTTCCGAGCGACTTCCTGATTAAAGGGGAATGAGGCATATTATAAAATAAATCATAACATTTGGTTAAATTATGTGTTAGTACATTGCCGACTGATACACCTGAGCATTTATTCAAATTTAGACTATGCATTAACTCTGGTGAGCCATGGACAAAATAGCATAAGTGTCTTTCCTAGTTTTTCGGTAAGGAGTTGCTAACAATAAATCAAGCAATTCATAAGGTGGCGTTAACTCTCATTCAGTACGTCTGACATCATCAGTTATGGATTTATTACACCCTCAATTGATGTTTTACATAAGCGCAACTACGCATGGACATGGTAAGCTTGAATAAACAGAACATTAAATATGCAGGACCGAGGACGCACACATTCTCATAAGTAAACATGTACAACTGCGTCTAAGATTCAGGGCTTTATGTTAGAATTCCTTGGAAACAAGATATTATCAACAAACATCTGAAACATCCACTTATTTATGCAAACCAAATGCCAGCGGCTCTTGACGTAGCCGCTATCGTTGGCCCTTGACCCGAGCTGTCCGGCCTGGGGCCCCCTGGAATTCCGGCATCATCACTACTGAGTGCCAATCCTTCACCGCACGAGTGACACGCGCGCACAGGTTACGCTCTCTCGAACTCAGGGTCACCATTAGCGATAGTTTAACATTAACATGTTATGCGCATTATCCCGAAGTCAGGGCCGGTATTATGGGCACCATCTCGGAATCAGGTTGTTTTGTTGTTATGCTCACGATCCTGGAATCTGGGCCGTCCTATATTCATATGTATATATGAGAGCTCCACATGCCGGCCAATCGGGCATGCATAACAGGGCGTCATGAACTCAAACGTAGGCATATACCGTCACTGACCAAACATCACGTTTCTGGTGCTCAGGGGCAACCCGGGTCCAAACATTTCGCTGACGCTCTTGACACATTAGATCCAGCAGCGGGCCCTGATGTCTCGTTTTTACGCTGACTAGTTTCGAAAGCGCGAGCGCTTTGGCTTCACACCAGCACCAAACGTTACATTTACACTGTCTTCGAAAATCAGCGAAATACCGGCCGCAATGATAGATGACCGCGTATGATCCATTAGTGGCTGATAGAGCGCGCCCGGCGGTGGCGCCCGGCACACCTGATGACGTCATTGCAATCCATTAGGAAATGGTACCCCTGGCTTGACGTCACGTATCGACAGTACAGAGCGCCCTGCAGATGTTTCTTAATACCGTTCGGTCCAGTAATCAAGTTGAGCCGGCGGAAGGGACACGCTGAGATAACGTAAGACATGCCAGGGAGAGATCGATATAGCAGTGCCGAAGTAGATAACTGTTATAGCGCCCATGGGACAGCATAGAGCTCAACTGCTCACTGCTCAGTATCAGCGGGCGCATCCGTATCCACCTAAAATTGTGAACGGTTCTCGTGCCGTCTTGGTTTGGCGAAGCGAAAATTCTGGCTTCAGGCTTGTCCTGGGATTCCCCAAAGGCGAAGAACCTATTAGTTCATAGAGTTCCTATGATGAATCTACGGTTTTCAGAAGAGGCTGGCTCGTAGCCTATGATACATTTTAAAATATGGGTTCTGGACTATATAGCAAGCCTAGCAAGCCTTTGATATAACGTTTATATTTATCATTTGTTATATTCCAAGGGTAAAGTTTCGCACAACTCCGGCTTGTAGGTACTCCCAGCTGCCCGGCGCCTGGGCTGCATGCAAGGTATTATTTATAGCTAATTGTTGTTCGGCATGCCGGTGGCGGGGTCGGCGGATTTTCGGTCGGCGGATGGTCGGCGGATGGCGGGATAGTCGGATTTTCTGTTCATGGATAGCTTTTTACAATTTCGTATTGTTGCTACTTTCACGTCATTTTTGTTTAACATCGCTTTTTGTTTTATGAAGAGGCGCTTTAATTTAAGCGTTGGATGCTTTTGCGCCAATCCTAAACTGTTTCTCCTGCTGTTTATGTTTAATTTGTAATACAATATCTCTAAACTGAACTGAACTGAAGTGTCTAAATGGGCTATGTGATTTCCTCATGCTAAGAAATTAGATTTTCCCACGAGACATGCAGTTTCATCGGGAAAACAACACATAAATCAATGTACCATGACTTGCAGTAACTATTTGCATTGCTCTTGCCGCTTATTTTCCCCGAGGTAACAAGATGAAGCCCAATGTATTATGAACACGGCAGCTTACCTCGGCGGCCAAACCACGGTGGTTTATAGATCTGTCGCTGCAGGGCGGCTGCGGCCGGAGAGTGGCCAGTTCAGGTATCTCTCATCCATGCTACTGCTTCATACCGCGGATCACGCAGCCACCCAATGCTCAGGGGCTGCAAACCCGCTGAGACGGACCTCCAACCGCAAACAACTGCCAACCCTCCCTCCATCTGTGCCGCAGCCTAGTTACCCTTTACGTCCGTAGCCTGGCGGCTCTCCACAGACCACTGGACAGACGCGATCTACAATAGACTCGTCCGTGCAGCCTGCTTGCTACTACCTTCAGACCCGAGACTTCAGCAGAAGGCCAGCTCCTGGTCAGCATGGTCGGTGATCGCCGGCTGCAGTGAGTCGCCACTCACATGCTGCAGTCACGGGCCTGGCGCGCGGCCGAGACGGCTGACCTTGGTGCTAGAACGGCCCCGTCACCCTCGGAAAGGGCCGACTGGTGCCGACAGTGGACACAGACCTTGTCCGATCCGCGCCAATGGCCACCTCATTGTGAACATCCGCCACAGCAGCGCCCCGACCTCGGTCGGCCAGGCAGGAGCGGCGGTGGTTAGGGCGGGACATGAGACTCAGCCCCGGGCGGAGCACCTGAGGTCGTCTGCGAGCTGGCGGCGGCGGCGGCGGCGGCGGCGGCGGTGGTTAGGACGGGACACGAGACTCAGCCCCAGGCGGAGCACCTACGGTCGTCTGCGGAGCTGGCGGAGGCGGCGGTGGCGGCGGTGGCGGCGGCGGCGGTTAGGACGGGACATGAGACCCGGCCCCGGGTGGAGCACCTAAGGTCGTCTGCGAGCTGGCGCTGAGCCGGGACAGCGCCTCGTGCTGGTGTCGTAACCCGTGCCCAGCGCCGGTTCAGCGCCGCCGCCGCAGTAAAACCGGGCCTGTGTGGCGGCGGAGGGCGACCCGGCGGTGGCGGCGGTGGCGGCGGTGGTGGGAGGAGGGGGCGGAGAGTGACCCGGCGGTGGCAGCGGTGGCGGCGGTGACGGGAGGAGGGGGCGGAGAGTGACCCGGAGGTGGCGGACGGCCGTGACGTCACGGAACTGCAGCACGTGCATGACGGCCAGGGTGAACTGGCCGCCGCACTCTGACAATGGTAGGCCGCTTCAGATGCTGCTGAGGCGAGGGAGAGATTAGGTTGTTCAAAGCTATCACTTTCAGTCTTTACTAGCCGGTTTATTCCATTGGAGCATTTTCAGAGTTTAAACCTATTGGGCATAGGTCAAAAGAAGTTGAAGCCTAATCAAATTTGAATAAGAAATATTATAGATAAAGGAGACAAATATTTGTTAGGAGGGAAGGCGCGACAGATGGGAAGGCAGGAGGGAGGCTGTGATACACCATCCGGGCCTGAAGCGAGGGAGAGGGAGGGAGGGAGAGAGACAGGTGGGGAGACAGGTGGGGAGGCAGGAGGGAGGGTGTGAGTGAGACACAATCCGGGCCTGAGGTGAGGGAGAGGGAGGGAGGGAAGAAGACTGATGGGGAGACAGGTGAGCAGTCTCGAAACACAAACAATTTCTGCGGAAAGAAGTTCGTATATCATTAAGTAATCAAATGAATCACACGTATTCCAGGAGGCTGGCCATGGGAAGCTTCTAAAACATATTTGAGTGACATATTTCCACACTAAGGCCAGAGCATCTCGACTCACTACAGAAAATGCCTATGGGAAGCATACCGTTTAAACGATACTGTGATGCGCTTAGATCATCTCCATGGACTATTTCAGCCTAAACCGACAGATCAGCTACAATACCAGTTATTCCTATCTGTCCCAGTATGCAAACATCCAAATACCTGGAACGATTGGTATGCACCCATGGATAATGACTGAGAGGCTCAACCGCAGTGAATCCTTGGAGATCCCACTGGATCTCCGTGTTCCTCGAAGAGAGATGGGCTTGAAACGGTGCCAGGGATGACGCCATCAATAAGCCGTCTCTTTCCAGTGGATCCGGTGTCCCCACAGTAGGTCCGTCGGGTTATGCCAGAAGGGTAGTAGCGGACTTTGTGAAAAGAATACTCGGAATTCCGCACATTTGTGCATGTTCTGACAATGTTGCACTTCTGTGATTAGTTAGCAGGGCGCGCGACATCTGTTTGGCGGCGTGGCTAACAGCTGATCCAGTTGTCCGGGCTGCGGCTGAGCTGCAGCAGGGGAGCTCCATCTCCGATGACCGCGGCACTGGGGGCCGGATATGTTATACTGGGGTGCATCGAGTGTGTCTCGCGACCGGCTCTGAATGCTCGACTGGAGCGCCGGTGCAGCGCATGTCTCGTGCAGGCTTTCACTTTCTCACAGCTGCTCCGGCGTGACCTGAGAAGGCAGCGGAGCCGACTGAATGCCCTGTAGTGCCGGGCCAGGCCGCGCTGCCGCTACCCAGCCGGGTTACCGTCCCAGGCAACCGGACGGACCATGGCGACCCAGAAGACATAATGAACCATTAGCCGGGCGTGTATGTGTGTGGGGATTGTGTGACGGATACGCTAAGTGGCGCCACCTGGCGGGGTCGGCCCGGCGCGTGGCCTGGAACGGGGACCCTCAGAGCGCTGTCAACACTCCGTTCAGCCCCACACGCCAATTAGGCTCGTGGGAGCCGGCCCTACCTCACCAGTTTTGCCAGAGACAAAGCGAACACGACCCTCGCATTGACCGTGATTCTGTGACGTCACGGTCAGGAGGCATTAGCTGGCTCCACAGTCCACACAGAGCTGGACACGCCTGACAGCTGCCTCCCTTCACACAGAGCTGGCCATGCTGCCGTCAGCCGACCACGGACGGGCGCCCCGGCGGCCGTGAGAGAGGGAGAGAGAGAGAGACCAGTGGACGCCCACCGCTCGGAGGCAGGAAGCCACCAGTCACCGTCGACCGGTGGAACGGAACGGGTCGAGAACAGAGCCACGAAAAGGTCGACCTTGGGCGGCACGCGTGTCGGGTCGCGGGAGAGACTGTGGCCCCGGGACAGGGGTGAGGAAACCGGCGCGGCGCCGCCCGTGGGAAGGTCGCCGCGCCGCACGGCTGACACCGGCCCGCCTCAGTCAGCTGCTGATATTTTAAGGCGGCCGCCCACTGCACGCGCGTAATCGCCTAGCGACAGAATTTAACACACACTTACGGGGAAACTTACAGAATTTACCGAATTTAACACATACGGGGAACGCGATTCAGCGTCAATCGGCTGACTTTCATGGGCTCTTTGTTAAATGTTTCCGCTAGACGACTAGGTGCCGTGCAGTGGACGGCCACCTTTAAGCAACAGAGCGATATTGCAGCCCGACAAACCTGCCGTGTAGGCCGGCCCAGTCAGCTGCTGACAGAGGCAACAGAGCCACCGTGCAGCCCGACAAACCTGCCGTTAAGGCCGGCCCAGTCAGCTGCTGACAGAGGCAACAGAGTCACCGTGCAGCCCGACAAACCTGCCGTGGAGGCCGGCCCAGTCAGCTGCTGACAGAGCCGTGGCGCCGCTGCGTTTAGCCTCCACTCACTGCAGCGTTTAGCTCAGGAATCGTCGACGGACCATAAATGTGGCGTGCAAGACTGGCCTTGACGGCTTTTCACCTGTGTGTTAATGCATATAAGTAGCATTGTTATATGATAACTTACCGGCCATACCAATGTCCCTGAATTACCTCCTTTGCTTCCAATCACCTTCGCCTAAGCCTGGTCATTATGTACCGTTTCGGAACTTTTGCGTCCAGTTGAACTCAACTACCCTATTCACTAAAACGACTCCGCCTTCAGACGGCACAGCACCAGCCACAGCGAAATGGGCCGGCCGGCCGCAGCGCTGTCGTGTGACGTCACGGGGCGCCGTGCCGGGTCGGCGTGGTGGCGTCACGACCATTTCTACACCGGCTGGCAGCCACGGTCTGCCGTGGAGCGCTACAGTGCGCTCCCCTGTCCGCGCCGAGCGGGGCTCAACCTCCGACCCCGACACTCTCTCTCTGAGACGGAGATTCCGGGCGGCAGAGTGCAGAGTTTCCGGGGTGTCCGCATCAGGAGTGGAATCCGGTTGAATTCGCGACAACGGAACTGCCCAGTCGGCAGGGAAAAATACGCTAACCGGACCGTTGCGACACGGTGATCCAAATCTAGGCCAGTCCGGCGGTCAAGCAAACACCACCCTTCAAAGTCGACGCAGCTGCTACGGTTCCATGTGGTTCTGTGTGATTTCTTGGGGCCCTGTAGGTCCCGTGGGTCCCCGTTGGTCCCGTGGGTCCCGTCAGCTAGCTCGCACGTGGACCGGACTTTGGCCGGACCCGTTGGGGGTGACGTTGACGTGACATGACCTGACGTTGACGTGACGCCGATGTGACGTAACGCGACGCATGATGTGACGCTGACGTGACGCTGTGAAACGGCGTGTGACGTATGACGATGGGTGACCCTGGTTCACCTCTCCTATGACACGGCCGTAATGCAGGAAAAGGTGATTTGTGGCAAGGCAGGGGGAGAGGACAGACACAGAAGGTCACTGCGAGTTATAGAAAGGTTGTCCGGTGATGGAAAGGTCACCTACTCGAGTCCTCCCACCTCTCCGACCGCAACCCTTTTAAATGCCCAATTTGTTTACACTAAATGCAAATACTATGTATCAAATTATTATTTAATTATTGCTAAAATACTTAATAGTTCATATAAGTAGGCGAGTGATAACAATTTAACTTGATTATAGGTATCAGCCTTTGTCACAGTCAAAGGGCGAATTATATCGCGTTTTTCAGAACTACCTATAATAATTCAACTGTCTAAAATGTTAAGCGCATCATGTTGCCTACATTTGTTTTAAAACACCATACCCATGCACACAAATCACTGTTATGTTTCCACAACGTTTTTGTTAGTCCTGCTGCGCTCTGTAACCTAAACACAGGCCCCGGGCCTCTCTCCGATTGACACCATCGAACTAAACACGGCAGCTGAGCCGCTCTCGCTCGCTGCGGCCGAGTGAGCCCACTGCGGCCCACTGGCGGCTGTCTGCACTCTGCCGACCTCTCTCATCTCTCCGTACTTACCGCTCCGCTGCTGCTGCTGCCGGGGGCTGGAGAAACGCGGCGCTGCGCGGCGCGGAGTGGCGCGGTGGGGACGGTCGGCGGCGCACCGGACGGCGGCGGAGCGCAGCACTGGACGGCCGGAGCGCGGCGCGGCCCGGGTACGACTGACCGCCGCCGCTGCACTCGCCACTTTCATCCACAGCCGCGCCGCTCCAGGCAAGGTCGAACGGCCGGCGCGCGGCGCCAGCGCTGCTCGAGCTCAGCTCAGCTCAGCTCCGTCAGCTCAGCTCAGCGCAGCTCAGCGCAGCTCAGCGCAGCTCAGCGCAGCTCAGCGCAGCTCAGCGCAGCTCAGATCAGCTCAGCTCAGCTCAGCTCAGGGCAGCTCAGCTCACAGCTCAGCTCAGCTCTGTCAGATCAGCTCCGTCAGTTCAGCTCCGTCAGCTCAGCTCAGCTCAGCTCCGTCAGCGAAGCTCCATCAGCTCAGCTCCGTTAGCTCAGCTAAGCTCAGCTCAGCTCCGTCAGTCCAGCTCCCTTAGCTCAGCTCCCTTAGCTCAGCTCCGTCAGCAAGGGTCCATCAGCTCAGCTCCGTCAGCTCAGCTCCGTCAGCAAGGGTCCATCACCTCAGCTCCGTCAGCGAAGCTCCATCAGCTCAGCTCCGTTAGCTCAGCTCAGCGCAGCTCAGTTCCGTCAGCGCAGCTCAGCTCAGCGCAGCTCGGAGTCAGCGAGATGCCGGACAGGTTGAGCTCGAAGTCGAACAGGGACCCGAGTGACCCGAGGCGAAATTGTGATAGGATTGTGGATGGTTAAAGTGGGAGTGAGAAGGTGACAGGATTGGGGACTCTACAATGCACATATTGCTTACAATGCACAAATGGAACAGGTTCTTTAATCGTCAGATTATTCAATACCGATGCCGGCAACATCTACTGCGTCACACTAGACAGGAAAGGTAACTCAAATTTCCGACAACTCCGGATCGCTTGAATCCGCAAGTTTAATTAAAAAGCGACATCTTGGTCCACCGCACGGTCTACCGTTACATACATTTTTTACTGCCGGGCTTAGCCGAAGGATTATTTCTCCAAAGGCCTATGTTGCCACGGAAGATGGGACGTGGCTGACTTTTATTGCAGTATACAGGTAAAAATAGGCGGAAACTTGCTACAAAATTCTCAGATTTGTAGTCTTTTACTTCACGGCCGTTGCGGATACTATTTAGTTCTGCTTAGAGGAGAAACAGCTTATGAAAACAACGGTAAGCCACTGACCCTGGGACACATCTGAATGTGAATACCGGTCAGCCAGCGCCTTGCCGGGGGTGACACCCCCTCAGGTTTTTCACAGATGACAAAAAAACGGTGGCACTGCGCGCCGCCGATTTTTGCATAGTTGTTGAGAGTGAGACATCAATTGCGCACACTTTGAGAAGAAAAAATGTCCCAGTTCATCATAAGTAAGTCACCAGACCCGGTCATGTGACCTCGCCTCTAAAAAAGTTTGAGGCCGTGCCAAAGCCAGAGTTTTTTTCCTGATTAGTTTCATACTTACAGGGTATCATCATGGCATACACATCTACAATTTGTTGATATCGGAATTTCGATATCGGTGACCTAAAGTCTAGACTCTAGTCAACTTTGTGACCTCCCCACTATAAAGGCAATGGTAAAATTTAAAAATGTTTCCATTTTCAAGGATATGCAAGATATCAGCCCAGTTATTCCTGGATCGTATTATCTTAGGAAATTATTAACGTTCCGAGAGTAAATTTTCTTTTTGACCTCTACGGGGTCATCTGAGGTCATACGAGGTCACCATAGTTTTTTTGTCAAAAACTCTCGACACAATGAAGACAGCAAAATCGAATTGGCACCAATGTGTTTGACTCGTCCAGAAGCGTTTCTCAATATGCAACATAACCTAGTTGGGTCACCACTTGACCACCTTGTACAGAGGTTAACATTTTAAGTTGGCCTTACAAGGTCAATATTTATAACATTCAAAGCGCTTGAGCACGGAAACACGATGTCGTTAATAGTATTACGTTGGATCTCTTAGCTAAAACGTTATTAGCGGATTTTTGTTTGGCCAAAAAGTAACATTTTTGACTTATATGACCTGTGGAGCCTAAACAATTCACCTGACGTTATGTATTGAGTACCTACAGTACATATCGCAGATAGATTGCTAATTTTAATAGCTATTTATTTTTTTCACTATCACTTGTTTCTAGCAAGTACACTTTCCGAGCTATATGGGAATTACTAGACCGATGTCATAAAACTGGAAAAACTTGTATTTACCTCGTGTCATCAATTTTGATTTGAGCGAAAAAAATGAAAGTTTCACAACAACTTCTGACGAACTTTCCAAAGGTGTCTTTGGTTTTGGTGTACGTGTCATAGAGGCTGAGTTAGATAGGGTGTCCAAATATTCCTCCCCCCGCGAGATTGTATGGTGCCGAGGACCGGCACGGCGCGAATCTAAAGTACTTTACAACCTGCAGAGTGCAGTGATACAAAGCTGCGCCTGCATTTGATATTGTCTCTTATTGACAAGGGCGCCGCCACCTTCCCAAAGTTGGAGGGAATGGAGGCATTCTGAAGTCTATTTTTCGATGCAACGTCTATAGGCTTCATGTTTAAATTAGGAATTGTTGGAGTGGCCGCGTCCCACGTCCCACGTTCCTGCCCCCCCCCCCCCCCAATCTCGGCCTGGTGGTTGTGGCTGAAGCCTTGTTAATTGGGGTAACCTTCATGTCACGTCACGAGTATTCTGGAGCTCATGTCTGACGGAGCCGCTGGTTG
>JARBER010201856.1:0-14360 GCA_030265075.1 Balanus glandula | reverse complement strand
TTGCCCAATAAACCGTCGTGACAAATTTTCACCAAGCGAACCACTGGGCTTAACTATTACGTCAGAATCCTCTAAACCCAAGACATTATCAGCGACAAATGACAGTTTCAGCTCAGCATACAAGCGGTTGCACAGGCTCAGCTGGCAACGGGTGGATGACAACATTTTCTTTACCTATATATGTAAAAACATATATGTACCATTTACCAAGATCGCCAGAAGAAAAGTTTACACGCTACACAGATCATGACGTCACTGATACTGAAGCCCATGCGTGCACAATGCTGCATGACCAAGCTTATATGAATGAGGCGGTATGACCAATCTGATCTGCTTTTTTAGCATCAGTACATCTCTACCAATCCCAAAACTAGCAAGGCAAGCCAACAGTTTCCCAATAGGATCTTCATAGGGCCATCCCAAATAACGCGATTTTCCGTTGGCTCACACATTGAAGGCCACGCACCATGATTTTGGTGACGTCATAACCTAGCAATGTCAAATATTTGGCGGAGACTGTAACTTGAATAAGTCCAAAATATGCAACCTATATAACTGCAATACACCCGTTGGAGAACAAATGAATGTACAATGTACAATTGTATTCATCAGGACTACACTTGTGAGCTAAATAGTCTCCACCACAACGACCAGCACGTGCTCGGAAAACGCTTATTTTCTTGCGAGGAACAGATTGGCTTCAGTGCTTTAACCATACACATGAGACGGAGAAGTGGAGTACGCTTCACTGCTGTTATTTCGTGTATCTTTGTATGACTTGCTTTGGTTCTTCGAGTTTCTGAAAGTCATTATGAGTGCCTGAAGCTTGGGGGGGGGCGTTCCCCTCCCAAACATCAAGGAGACAAGCGGAGGGAGTCGGCGGGCCAAGCAAGTCTCGTCTTCCGGCTGATGTCACGACAGGAGATTTATGAAATGAGTATAAAGAAATAGACTGAAATAGACTAGTCCATTGTCCCACAATGCTCCACAAATTAAAATCAAATTTGAACCAGAGCTGAATACCCATTTGTGGGAAAAATGCGTAATAACCTAACATAACCAAAACTAACCAAAACATTACACCAAATGTGGAGTAGCAGCAACTGTATGTCAACTAGCACATGTTCCAAAAGCAAAAAAAGAAGAATATATAAAAACGACAGACACTACCTGAACAACAGTTAAACTAGAGAAACTTTAACTAACGAAACTTTAGCTTAACAACCGAGTGGACAGGCGCTAGATATTCGAGTACGCCATGGGTTGGCCTGCCGCCAAGGCCTTGTTCTCCGAATTGGCATGCTCTGTCTGCCAGCCCCATCTTCGCTCTCCACCTGAGCCCCGGCCAATGAGCTCGGGTTTATGGGCGCACTCATCGCGCGTCCATTCGGTAGAGAGGCTCTCTCACGGAATGTTGAAGCTGTTATCAAACATCGAGTCTTCGGGATGGCGTGCCAGCGAAAAAGTGAGAAAAGGGTCCGCTAGAGAGAGGAATATTTACTACCTTGAATTAATGCCAGCTGAAAACAGTTGAACGCGTAGGTTTATGACTAGCAGGCTATTTCGTTTTAAAGTCTCTGGCAGCCGTCCCAGCTCGTTCACCAAAACTGTAATCTCAGTAGATTTCCTTTTGTTTGCAGGAAAACCCAGATGCGACAAGGCTCACCTTCCCCAAAAAGCATTGCAAAAAGCATTTGGAATATTTGTTAACATTTATCACAAAACCTAGACCATACTCCTGTCATCTCAAACCGGAGATTGCGAATCCTGAGGTACAGGACCCGGATCACACCGGCGGTAACGGCACCGATAATACCCACCACATGAACTGCAAATGACGCAGATGCCCGCCGCGTGATAGCCACCGCAAAAAACGACCGTGTCCATCCGTCTGGCGCGATACCGTCACCCAGCGATGGCTCTTCATCACCGGCCGGATATTATTAATACCCATACCGCTCCGCATGGCCTAATGGGATGATAGCACCTGGCCAATCCACGGTAATACAGTCATGCCGGAATATAGTGCAGGGCATCTGAACACGTGTGAGGCGGCGGGGCGACAGAGGCAGTGATGGCGTTTTGAGCGCCTACTCGGCTGACGGCTCAGTAACATGCGGCTAACTACTTACTACACAATTACTACGATGTAATTTGCTAGAAAAGTTGCTTCACCGAAAACAAGAGTAGCGATATCAAACAGACAACGCACTACATCATCGTTTACCCCTGAAGCGACATCGCAATACGCATACTGTTTAGTGTAAAGCCAAGCCAAATTATCGGTGACTGAGAGGCTCGCTTATAATTCCATATCAAATGAAACAATAATTGTAAGCCAACTGTGATTGGAAATTGCACTTGCTGGACAGTCCAGCTCATTGAGTCAAGATCATTGTGTTTTATTTAGTCCTCCCTCACTTTGCTGAAATGTGCTGAAAGCCGGATAGAATCGACACGCAGAAGTGTCGACACGCAGAAGTGTACAAAACAACATACATTGGCCTTGGAGGGTTATTCGGTCATGGCTTATTTTCGCCACCCGGCTTCAACTGGCAACTGGCAACTGGTCAACACTGTCGGCTACTGCAAACCTTGAAATACAAAATATGCATACCTATTTGATATACCGCATTTAGCATGAGGCTAAGCAGTAAGCAGATCAAAATAAAGCATAAAGCGGAACACTGCGCTGGAGCTTAGTCCGCCCAGTACACAGAGCAGCCGCCACAGCGAGCAGCGCGCCACCTGCCGCCGGAGTCCCGGACCTGCCTGGCGCCACAGCGCCCGGGCTCAGACGGTGGCGCCATCTGAGATAACCCCGGTACGATGTCCCTGCATGCAGCCCTGACATGTGCGGATCTAAGTTGAGGAGTTCGCGAATCGCTTTGCAGCACTCAACACCGAATTCGGTAATGCATGACTAGTCGGGAAATTATTTGTTTACTGGTTCCACGCATATCATTTAATTGTGATGTTGAAAAAGCTATCGAACTCCATCAATCCACTAATTATCACGGAGAATACATGGTTGAAATATGTACATAGTGCAAAAACGGTTATCTTCGAATAGACCTGCTCAACAAGCAAAGCAATGTTTATGTTTCATATGACCCATTCATTTCGGACGACATATACGTAATATGTTTACATGTATAGACTAGTAGAGTGCATACCGAAAACAAAGCCGAGAGTATAAGCAATAAACATGCATGCATCACACAATTTGGGCTACGAAATCACAAGGGTAGGGTGACGGTACCTTTTTATTCCGTTGGTGGCTCGTGTTGCTATCATCCATCGTTCAGGCTTGCGACTTAGTCACTGGTCATTCTGAAAGACAATATGTTTGTATTACAATGGTGCAGTACAAAAGCGAGAAAGCTGTAACACCAACATGCGATACCAGAAGACGTTCACTGCATCAATGCACATGAATGAATATCATGACTTTTGTTGGGAGCAAAGCATAAGAATGTGTTTTTGTTTTGCATACAGCAGGAAGTAAGAACTAGAGCTGCTCAGTTACCTGACTCGTTGACAATATATTGTCCTTCAACTAACTTTGAAATAATGGCAAGAGCAAAACTAGCATAAAATTGTGTTTTTCAACTGAAAATACAACAAAATAAAAGGCCATGTTCTGCACTGTATACACTGTTGAGTGTTGACATTTACCACACTCGGCTAAGTGTGCGATTTAGCATGTTAAGACATGACAGACAATATCTAGTTCATAGCAGTTATAAAATAAATATCATGTTATCGCACTCAAAACCATTATATTTCCACTAGGCGGTTACTCGGCAATGTACGGCACGGCCTATGTGCGTATGTGTGCGTGTGTCTGTCTGAGACTTTTGAACGTGGAGCCCAAACGGTAGAGCAAGACGCGAGTGGCACCGTTCGATGCGGCAATACGACGGACAGACACACGCTGACAGTTGCGTATCAATTGGTGTCACGTGACACGTGCTATGTACCACCACGTAGGCATCTGCAAACAAAATGCGGCAACCTACACAGTCCACAGGTTACAAGGTTGGTGACATAGACATGCTGCTCGCAGGTCACGAGTGCGGTACAACGCTCCATTATCCACTGGGGTCGCGAATTCAGAGGGGGCAAAATAAGCCCACGGAGGGGAGGGATAAAACCCTCTGGACCTATGGACCTATGGTCGTCTGTGAATATGGAGCCAGCTGAGCCATGTTTGGTGTATTGACACAGTTCGCTGAGCGCTTCCAGGCTATGAATCACTCGTGTTGACGCGTGACAAAGAATTATAAAAACTTATCTTCTTTGATAAATTAGATTATTATACAAGTTGACTTGCAGTAATTTCCAAATTACAACATCAAAACTTCACCGTATTATATTCTTGAAACATCAATCTCAGGTAGATAATGATTTAAGGTTTTCTTTGGCATACAACTTTGTTTTGGGTTTGCCACGTGTTTATATGATGTTCATAGTGTGATAATGTCCTGAACAATGTCAAATATATCCTAAACGTTCTTTTCGAGTCAGCTCATCTGCATTTCTCAAATCGGCCAATCTTTTGTATATTTTGGTCTGGAAACTGTTCTTTTTATAGTTTTTTTCAAGCTTGGCAAAAGTTGCTATCAGTTTGGTCCTGTTTTTTTAAAGAAGAAAATGCAAAAGACATCACTAGTCTATATATGTTGTAACAGATCCAACTGACAGCAGCTCTCAGTCTCATCCAACTTCATTTACCACCAGACAGGATGCATGCTCCTACCTTGAACAGAGGCTTCCTTCACTCTCTCTCCAGGTTTCAACACAGGATAAACAAATTCATTAATATTGGTACCAAATACCAATCTCAGCAGCTGTATCTCTGTGCAGTGCGCATGGACATAGGGACCTATACTTTTGGGGTTTGCAGCTACAATCCTAGCTTCAAAAAGTGCAACCCAATGCCGAAACTGCAACCCCAGCTTCTAAAAAGAACAAGCGCAGATTCCTACCCCATATATGACGTTCACAATACAGAAGGCGTGATGATCGTTTCTATGTTTATCATAGTTAAAATAGAAGTTCACCAACTGTTATTGTTGTTACTCTCTCTAGACTGTGAGCCGGTCGTAGCCTGACGGCTCTGGGACCTGGCAGCGATCCCCAGGGCTCCCACCACTCTGCTGCTCCACACCTCCTCCAGGGAAGAAGATATCTTCCCGGTATGCCTTAGCCTCGTGCCCATCAGGGCCAAGCAGTTTATCAGGATGTGCTGTGGCGAGTCCGCCACCTCTCGACAGGTGGGACAGTGCCCCTCGCAGTTGACGTTCTCGCACCCAGCGGATCAGCTTGTCAGGACTCGGCCGATCTGGTGTAGATGCTGGTGAGATCCCAACCAATGTCATGCCTGTAGCTCGTGGATATTCACCTCCACCACCATGTTTTGGTACACCCCTACCAATGACAGGGGCACCCTCTCAAAGAGGGCCTGGCTGGGGTCTGTTTAGTGTTCCACATCCAGTTGCAGGCCAAGTAGGTGCAGGCCGTTAAGACCACACCTTTCACCATAAAGCACTGGGCACCTGAAGGCAGATCCCATCAGAAGGCAAGCACAACACCTCAACTGGAGTGTTTCTTCAAGCATTCTGGTCCAGACAGTGACAGTCTAACAAATGGGTGCTACACTAGCACCTATTATGGACGCTGTGCTAGTCTTCAGAAAGTAGGATATGGTTGTCAAAAAGCTGCATTGATACATCCTGGATTAACAATTTAAGCATCCTGCAGGGAACTGAGGTCAGTCAGGCTCACTGGGCCATAATTGCATGGGTTCTGTTTATTCCCCTCCTTGCATATAGTCACCGCCAAAGCCTGCTTCAAGACTCCTACTAAGGTTCCAGTTTTTAATGACCTGTGGTACAGCAGCACAAGCAAACATGCAATTGAGTGGCCAAACTCTTGGGAGGAGCAATGGATGGCTATTTCCATTGTTCCTGCCTTTCCATAGCTTATCGAGAAGGTAGTCCAGCGACAGCTGTACTCCTTCATGAATGACAACAGCCGATTTTGCTCATACCAGCACGGTTTTCGCTCCCGTCTCCCCACAGAAACCGCGCTCCTTACCGTGTCTGATCACATCCTTACCGCCACTGACGCCAGGAGCTGACACTCATCTGCCTCCTTGATCTATATAAATGCTTTGATGTGATTGACCATGCAAAGCATCTTTCCAAGCTTCAAGCCTATTCTATCGATCTTACCTGGTTTTCTTCTTATCTCCGTGGTCATACCCAGCCTGTCTGTACTGCTGACGAGCGTGGCAACCGACACCTTTCCAAACCCCTGCCCAACCACATCAGTGTTTTCCAAGGATCCTCTCTGGGCCCACTCCTATTCCAGATATTTGCCAATGACCGGTCCTTGTTTGCTCCTGACGCGAATGTGGTGCAGTACGCTGATGATACCCAAGTTTTGATATCTGGCAAAAAAAGACTCCCTCCTGCAGCTCATTGCTACTATGGAACAGACCTTAGACTCTTTGGAAGTCTGGTTCCACTCCCACGGTCTGAAAATAAACACAAGTAAAACAGAACTCATAGTCTGTGGCTCCCGTCAAAATTGTCGTACCATGGCTACCATTTCTGTTCGGTTCCGCGAGGATACAGTACCTTAGGGCCCTGCCGTGACGAACCTTGTCGTAGTGTTCAACAAGTACCTCACCTGTGACTTTCTTGTTTCTGCCCTCGTCAAAAAATGAAACGGTATCCTCATCGGCCTGTCCCACATACGTCATCAGATCCCGCCAGACCTTCTGCCCAACCTGGTCAATGCTCTCATCCTCTCGCACGTCCGATACTGCCTTGCCGTAAATGGCAACAGGTCAGAGAAAAATATGCAATGCCTTTAAAAGATCATAACTTTGTGATGCACAGTGTCTTTGGCCGTCGCAAATTTGCCCATATAACGGACGTGCATGAGGAACTGGGCTGACCTACTCCCCGTCAGCTTTACCAACAGCACTCTATTAGTTTACTTAACAAAATACGAGTTACTGGCAAACCACAAGCCCATCTTGCCCCACTCATCCAGGCCAACTTTTCTCTTTGCTCCCGCTCCCCTCGTCAGAACACTGTTTTAGCTCTCCTGCTCAGTCATGAGGATTGAGGCAGGTAGGTGGTGCCTCCTGTACAGCATTGTACAACTGTACAACACCCTGCCTCCAGAGCTCCAGAACCTGATGCTAGTTTGTGCCCTTCAGGTATGCACTGTGCACTCATTTAGCTGAGAATGTGTGAGTGTGTTTGAGTGTGTTTGGTTATATGCTTTTTTGTTTGCATGTGTGAATGCCGCTTACATGTCTTTTTAACATGTATCACCTTTTAACATTGACTTGACACTCATAATAGCCATTTTATGTTGGAGTGTTTTAACTGTCAATACATACATATTATCCAATCCTGGGGCACTGCTGGGTTTCAGTACCAGTCACTTATTCTAAATGGACTGGCTAGTGGCTGGTAATAAATACATCAGTCAGCTGTGGGCAACTGTGGCAATCTGGAATGTCCCTGCAAAGAAGTCATTCATGATGACAGCTTCAGCCTGATCCTGGCTCTCCAGAGTAGGGTTAAGACTCAACTTGAGGGGAAATACTCAAACTATGTACATGACAGAATCTCTGACTTTTCATGCTATCAACATGTAGATGATGCTGACAAGTGACACATCATTTACAATCTGATAGCATGTTAAGTCTGACAGCATAGCTGTCTGGTGTTGCAGTTTCTCATCCTACCTGGGCTATTATAGAAGTCACCTTTAATTGGTCTTACTTTACATCTACTGTTGAGTATTCCTAATCATGTATGTAATACACTCTACCTTACCTTACCTTACCTTAAGGTTATTGGGATTAAAGGCCCAAAGGCCTGTAGGACCCACTCTCGACCAAGCCCCATAGTTGCGCCGTAAATGAATCTCATTTATCTGTATCAGGAATCAAATACCAAAATGACTCCCAGTGAGCATCTAACCTATTTTCTAACACATTCAGTGAAGGCGAAGCCACGACCGCGGCTGGGAGCCCATTACAATCATTGATGATGCGGATGGCAAAAAAATCCTCTACGATTCACCTTTATCCACCATGTTACATTGGAGACAAGCTGTGAATCCAAATCTCCTATTAGCTGGCAGTCAGACCTCACATTCCATTTCTAAATAGTTTAAATCTGGTTCAGTCAACTTTAACTAAGTCCTAATATGGTGGAAAACCGACAATTAGTCAATACAGGCTCACATTTCATTCCTACCTATCCTTAAATCATTGGATAGACAATTGCAATGTGGACAGCATGGTACCGAAATTGAAATTCAAAAATAAAAATGATTGCATAGGCAGGCTTGCGAAATGCTTGCACAGACGACCCACCTAGTTCAACCATAGCGTTGAATTCAAATTTAAACGAACATTATGTAGTATTAATGTATTTCAATTTGTAATTTAGCACCACGATCATACAGCAAGAGAAGTTGTTACCACCTTATTCAGGATATCTTAAATTACGCTTACAAATAATAGAAATGATAAAATTGTATTCAAACTTCCTCCCGCACTCACCCCTTCGCCACCCACGATTTGGGATTTGTTTTTCGTTTTCCGTTTATTGGAACATATAATCAAGGAGTCTCAATTTTCAGCTTTCAAACAAGCTCGGAATATATCTAGATGACGTCATTTGATATTCATAGTAGTTTTTCTGTTAATTAGGATTGAAAATACCACAAATAATAATATCTTAGATAAATTTTTATAGTTGTTCAATTTTATGTGAAATGAAAGATGTATTTTTTTTTGGTAAAAAATAGACGAAATGTAATATCCGCAAACTGAATGCCACAATCATCGCTTGCTGCGTTGCATTTGTCACAGCTGAGGAGCTAAGTGGAAAACAAATATCAGAAGCGAATTGGGATGCTGTGGAGTCAGGTGTGTTTTTTTTATCGTGATTGTTGTTTCATTTTGTTAACAAAGGATGCATGTTATGATTATCCTAATTTCAATTATTTTCGGTGATTTATCACGAAGTGGATGAGCTTTTCTTTCTTTCATCACAAAGTACAATTATACCGTCAGTGCTGACAGTAATAAATTTTCCTTGAAGTAAAATAAGGTTACGATGCTGCAACACCAGGCAGCTATTTTTCAGATTTAACATGCTATCAGAATGTAAACAATGTATCAATATCATCTATGTTCTGTCTTTCATGTCCAGAGATCAAGTTTTTACCCTAGGTTATGATGTAGGGAGTGATTCTGTACAGTAAAAGGTTGAAGTGTCTGGCTGTGTTTGCATGTTTAACTTTTGCCTCTAAACTGCCAAATACCTGGAATTTCCTGATTGGATGGTAGAGGTCAGGTCCTCCGACCTGCGCAACAAGTTCTGCTTAGCGTGGGCTCTGACTTTGTCAATCTGTCCATTCAAAATGTTCAGACTAAATTTATTCTTAAAAGTCCAGACACTGCATAATGTCATTACTTGTCACGCTTTCATAATATAGACATTGCTGATGCATTGCTTACATTTTAATAGCATGTCAAGTCCAACAACGTAGCTATCCAATCTTGCAGTATCTTACCCTAATCACAGACAATCATCATTATCAGACTTGCTATGTTATCAAGATGTTGACAACATGTCAATATTGCCTGCATTCTGACATCAACATTAAATAGCTGACATTTGATATGGATATGTTCAGAGATCAAGATCAGACTTGTCCCTTTGTGCTTGTTATCAGTAGTTCAAGTTTAATCTATGCTTGTAGAGATTCCTCCTGGTTTTTGCCAAAGACTACTAGGGGCCAGGGCCACAATATTTATTTGTTTACTTTGTTTGTATTTCAGAATTAAAACACATCTGGTTTCAGTGACTTCATGCAGCTTCATCTTTATTTACATTTCAATCTATGAAGGAGGTTATTGCATGACTCACACTGAATTGACAGTAGGCAACAGCAAGATATAGCAATGGGGATCTTCTCAAGCAGCTCACCATTTGATGGTGATGTAGGTAAGTTGGTGGTACAGTCCTACAGGGTAAGGTATATCAATATGTGAAAGCAGAACATTCCTTACTTTTATTATTAATTATATATATTCTAATGAATCAGAACAAAATGGATGTTTCTCACTGTCTAGCATGGATATCTAGCATAAGTAGCTACCATTGCATGCCTGATTGACATAGGTTTTTAATGTTTCCCAATTATAAAACAAACCAGAGGTAATACATTGATGCAGCATAGTTTGTGTATACTTTAAAAAATAAATTAATACTTTAGCATGATGAATGAGGCAAAATGTTAAATCCAGGGATATTTGATTGGTTTTGAGTTAGGGTGCAGATTGGGAAATTCTACTTGAAAAACATCACTAGGAGTAGAAAATTAAACTTTCAAAGATACTTTGCAGCAAAAAATATAAGCAGAATACAAATCGTATGTTTAATGAAATGCACAAAAGTAAGCAAGTGTAAAAGTAAGATAAGCTGATTGTTTGCAATTGTTTTGCATTTATTTTTGTCTTTCACTTGATAAAGAAGAAAAATCATAATTATGTTAAAGACCATATCATATTAATATTTGGAGGGTGGAAAATTAATTATGAAATGGGGAGTGAGAGTAGAAAATTATTCTCATTTGAGTGCAATTTCCTCCCAAATTAGCAAATTTTAAGACACTGCTTTAATGAGGAGTAGAACATTGTGCTTAATCAAGTTATGAAAATGTAGTGAATATAATTATCAATCATGTTAGAAGCTGACATTTCCAAAACATAATTGAGAATGCTGGTGATGCTAGCACCCATTTAGTTCAAGACTTCTGTAAACTTACTTTAATGACTCTTCCATGCATGCATATGTATTTATAATTATTATGTGCTGATTCCAAACCTGACATGCTTTTGTGGGACAAACCAACTATAATCTAGCTTAACCATAGCACCAAATGTGGAGCAGCAGCAGATATGTCAGTTGCTAGCTAGGATGATTGTATCGTTTATTTTCACACATGAGCATCAGACATAATGAAATGAAATGCACAAAATCAATGCACTTCAGTAATACCAAAATCCAAATAAACACTAATAAACACTTATATCCAAAACTAAAATAACACACCCAACAATACCCAAACACCCAAACAGTAAAATAATGCAAACTGTTCTGCATGCAACGTGATATAAGACAGTCAGATCACATTGTTTAAAGATAGCATGCCAGGGCCCAGGCTGCTGGAATAAGTTAATTTAAATACCAAGCTCAAACCCTTTAGAGAAAAGAAAACTCATGAATGGCTATGTACATTGTGCATGGATTGGTATGTGTGTGTGGCTTTCCTATGACTTAACATTGCTGATCCAAACTGGCATTGAGCAATGATGTGTTTGTCTAGAACATTGAAGCCTATATACAATCAGTATTTTAAAAGTGTCATCATTATATTATTTTCAAAATAATCATTTTAATAAATAGACAGCCAGCAGGTGTCTCAAGCTTGATATTTTGATTAATGGCAATACTATTGTTATAATGTAATGTTCTTCAATAGTTATGAAGACTTCTATATTTATAGATTTGCCTTGTTATAAAATATCCTTTTATGAGCAAAAGGAATGCAATGCTAACAGTTGCTCATGGAATGATTGTAGGTAATACATACAAACGTTTGTCAGGTGAGAAGGGGTACATTGCATTTATCTCCTGTTGTAAATGCCCTTGTCAATTATTGTAGGCCTGTCAGAAGATCAGGAAGATAGAACATAGACGTGCAACTGCATACAGCTATAAGCATGGGTGAAAATTGACCAAACAGTAGGTGTGTTCAGTGTTAACCATGTTATCATAACCTTGGAGTACAATATTTGTAATAGGATCTCAATGATAAGGAAATGGCACTTCTTTTTAACACCAACATCCCAAGAAAAGTGTGTTTCAAGCTACTGACCAATACACCATCCATTCATAGATCACTGCATAGTGCATTCCCATTGCAGGCACATATCTAAGCTGTGTGCTGGTGTTCTTTCAGAGCGGGTCACCGATGAAAAGAACACCACAGAAGACTGGGGTCTGATCATGGACCTGTGTGACCGGGCGGCGGCCAACCCCAAGGACGCGCTCCGCTCCATCGTCCGCCGGCTGAACCACCGCAACCCGCACGTGCAGCTGCAAACCGTCACAGTGAGTCGAGCCGAAACGAGCCGGGAACAAACATTGGCAACGTGACGATGGAGGCTTTGGGAATTCAGTATGCAAATCAGCATGTATAAGGTAGTTGCTTCTTCAAGGCATTTGGACCAGCGCGGCAGTCGTCAGAAGCTTTCAATATGAGAGCAAGCACATAACACATAGTCATGACTTGGCTCGTGGTGAAGTGAAATAGCATGAATAGAGAAACTTACATTTTGTGAAATATCAGTGAGGTATGCTGCACATGTAATTATTATATTATGTCTGACTGTAAGCGGCAACAGAGACAACGCCAGTGTACTCAACTTTGAGACGATTAATTATGCAACCAGATTACATTTAGATGGTGGAAAATCGAAGACAGACACAAAAGTTTTAGAAAATATGTATTGTGTGTTACCACACTTTTTTTGCATCAAAAACGTTTTCATTTATGTCACACAAAAACCGAGAAAAAAGAAGGATATGTTTATCGATATTGCTTGCTTCTCACTCTTCGTAACATTTATACCATTAAAGCGCCGTAATTTGCGATGAACGAGGGATTGCGAAGGAAATGTATGTTGAATTTGAACTCCATCGGTTAAGTAATTTCTCACATACACGTAGTGTCGGCGCTCTTGCGCACGTGCAGAGGCACCACATCCCTGACTTTTGGAAAAGTATCGGCTGACAGGCTCCTAACCACACGCCAAATTTAAACTCAATCGGCTCAGCCGTTACTGAGACATATGATATGGGTTGGACGTGCAGAGGCACCCCACCCTTGACCCTAAGAAAAGACGCATCTCAGGTGTCTCGCCACACACCAATTTTTAACACAATCAGCCCAGCCGTTATTGAGTTTTTGTGAGAAAGTACTTTGCAACACCCCTCACGTGGCACGCGCCAGCAGTGATATTAGCAGCTCAAAGGCGTGACGACCATAGAGATGTGACGACGGGCTAACCGGGCTGGGCCTGGCCGCTCATACTCTGATACGTCCCATGTGCCATGGAAGGACGAGCGACGCGCTCGCTCGTAATACCCTGGTTCTTCTGAAGTCCTATGAGCCATCCTTTGTGACTGTATTTTTGAATTATCTGTTTTTTTGTCTTACGTTACAAGTTTTCGGCGTCGAGCTCTGGTGACTTTTTAATTGGGATACTTGTATGTAAACTATTAGGAAAAGTGATTAGGAGCATATGGTGGGACTCCGTTGGTAAAACATATGGCGTCAGTCACGCCTGTGGCATCCCGTGACCTACTTAGTCGCCCGCCTGCTTTCCGTGGTTTCATAGTTACCCGAAGGTGGCTTGTTGACTTGAACACGAGTGAAAACCACTTCAATCTATATTTACTGCAAACAGGCGGAAACAGCATTTCATAACACCATTTTCCTTACGGTAAAAATACGAACAGTATCTACTATCTCGTATCAGTCATACCATGCTGTGTGCCCCGAACGTTCCTCCGGTCTCCGCTAAGGTCGACATGAGAGAAGTCCCGCCGAGATATTATACTGTGCAAAGGAAGAACCACGTATGTCAATCGCCCTGAAACAGTGACATACGTGGTTATCTCTCTGTCTGTAGTGACCCAACAGTTGCGATGTCGGAGAGCCCCAATGCCACTATCCGCGCTCTGTCCACAGCTACTGGATGCCTGCGTTAACAACAGCAAAAAACAATTCCACCTGGAGGTGGCCAGTCGGGAGTTTGAACAAGAGTTCAAGAAGCATGTGCTCAACTCCAGCACCCACAAACGCGTCTCCTCCCGGCTACTGGCGGTGAGTAACGACTATTTGTGTACTACACTGTGAGCTATTTCCAATAAAAATGGTTTCTATGATTAAGTGTTTCCAGCACTTTAATGTACGATGGAGAACATCACGTAGTTCAGGCAGGATGTCAGCGACTACCATATCGTTGGGAGCGCTCCTCGACACGCAGTAGTCTATGCTCCGTGTCACATGACACCTGAACTGGTGTGTGTCCAGCGGTGGTGCGGCCAGTCGTCGGCTGCTGGGAGATGGCAGCGCCGGCGGCTGACGTACTCCGGCCCGTGTTGGCTGCCAGCGTCCGTGCAGACTCTGTGGCCCTAGAGTGCTGACCCGCCCCCTGCGCTGACCCGCCCCCTGTACCCCAC